>CAUZXS010000597.1:0-142500 GCA_963585895.1 Sepioteuthis lessoniana
GTAAAGAAATAAGTTATAAGATTTTCAAAATAGGGAGTTACTTTTCAGTCACCCCATAGATCTTATAAAATTATCATCCAGCTTCAAATTGGACTGGAAATTGCTTAATTCTCTAAGTTGAAGCATTTTAATTATATTACTTTTATAAAAATCTTGCAACTATGACCCACTGTTTTTGCTGAGTTATGCATATATAGTAAAAGTAAAGTTGCTGACCATAGTTGAGGGCGACCCGAAGGCTCCCTTTTCAATAGCTACTATACCAAGGTGTAGGGAAGGATACTACTTCTAGAATATATATATATATATGATGACATTTGGGTTTTGGGTTAGGTTGGACAATGTCTGTATATACCTTTTGGGGAGTGATGACTCATTTGGTTGTGGGATAGTGGTGAGGATGAGTCATTGGATGAAACTTTTAGAAAAGTCGGTGTCACAGTTCCAGTAGTTGTCAAGTATGGTGTTTGTGGAGATGGTTTTATATATGCCTGTAGCAAATTTTAGTCCTAGGCTAAGGGCTTCCATTTCGGTGGTGGAGAATTGAAAGTTGGTTAGGTTTAGGACCATTTCTGGGTGTCTGATGAGTTTAAAGGACTGTGAATATCCAAAGAATGAGTGCTTACCACCTGACAAGCTTGAATAAGTGAAATAGTATTCCCTTTCCATAATAGATCTATTTCTAAATTTCTTGTTTTCTAAATGAAACAAAAAAAAATATACACACACAAGAACTTCAGCAATATATAGATTAATCATCTACGTTTTTTGTTTTTCATTGGCATATTTATTTGTCATGTCTTTAATTTGAAAGATTAATGTTTTATTTTATAATTTCAGAATAAATGCTGTGGAGTAACCAACTACACTAATTGGCAGGGAGAAGTATCCACACCTTCAAATCTTCCTTCTTCATGTTGTATCTCAGAATGCCTGTCAACCACTGATGCTTATCAAACAGTAAGAAAGAAAAGGCTATTTTAATATCATTTTTGCAAAAGAAAATTTTTTTTAAATTTCATTTTTTAGCATTAATCCTTTAAGGATTTAATTATTTTAATAGCAGTTTATGATTATATAGATGTTTATATTTAGGAAGGAGGAAAGGATTCTGAATACTATTATTATAATTAAATTGAGAATTTGAGATTAAAAATCATTAATTTATATGTAGACCACACAAAATTATTCAATCATAAACTAAACTGTAAATTGATATATAGAGTATATTATTCTAATAAAGCTTTTACTATGAAATGCTGTTTCCACTTGGCTGTGTTCATTTGGTTATACAAGTATAACAAAATTTCTTATGATCTATTGATTAATCAATATATGACTATGTAAACTTTTATCACTTATATTAGTTACAAAGTTAAAAGTCCTATATCTTATGACAATAATGAAATCATAATTGGGCTTTCCAGAAATATTAACTCATTTTCCCCATCCTAATGTTGGAATTTACTAAGTTTTGCTTAGTCTGATACAAGCTTCAGATTGCTTACTAATTGCTTTATAAATGCTTTGTTTATGAAACTGAACAAACATTTTCTGTAATCTGGAAATAAAGTGGTAGTAATAATCGAACAATTTTTTTTGTCTTCTTTTTTGCAGCCATGTATGTCTAAACTAAAAGAATGGATCACAGAAAATCTTTATTTACTTGGAGTAACTGCGGTTGTGATTGGTGTACTACAGGTATGTCTGACTGCTTATTTCCTTCTGTGCCTCAAAACTCCCCTTTCACTATCAATAAAAATGTAGCAAAAATTTTGGTTAAACTAGAACATTTCTATATAGTAAATTTAAAAAAATCAGAAATTTCAAATGACCCTAGCATGACCTAGGTTAGCATAACATCACAGCAATTTTTAATATAAAGGCTATTGTCACTTTTTTGTTTATTTTTCATGTAATAGTAATAATCTTTGAAAATACAAAAACATTGTAGGATATGAGATCAAACACTGGAAGATATTAATGGACATGATTGAGAGTGAGACTGAAGACTCAGTGGATGCAGCTACTTATCCCAGAAATAGTGTACAACAATAAAAATGTAGCTAAAATTACTTCAAAACTTTCCTCCATCTACATATACTCCTCTACATTAAACAAAAAACTCAGAAGTTGCAAATGACCCAAGTGTGATCTAATTTAGCATAACATCCCACCAATTTTTTAATATAAAAGCTATTGACATTTTTTGTATGGTTATTTGTAAAAGATTTTAAAAATTCAATAAAAACATTGTTGGATATGAAGTATGAATACAATAAATAATTATCTCCCTTAGAAAATTGGTATGTCTGTTATCGGGCATCACTTGACAGTCACAGAAACCCGTGCTCAACCTCATTTTGCCTCTGTTCTTTTAACAGAGGTATCATCCTTGACCCTGATAGAGAATAGTGAAGCCACATGGCTTTATTACCCACACTTTTTCCACTTTGGTCCTTTCCACATATTGCTTGTTCATATATATACACAATATGCATATAATTCTATCATGGAACACATTTGTGTATTCTTTCTTTTAATATTACTTGTATGTATATTATGTATATAAAAGGTTAAATGTTCTTGTATGTAAAAATGAGATTATCCTGTCTTTCTTTCTGTTGCATTCAGTATTAGTATATCATGGATATACTATTGCTAAATATCTTCCCTACCACCAAGCATCCCAATAAAGTAAAATAATGAAAGATATCAATGCTTATGATCTCTAGTCAGATTGTAGACACAGGAGATGCAGGTATTGTGTATAACATAGGTAGGTACTATTTACCAACCCCTCCGCTCGGGCAGGATATGACACAAGGTCAATTTTTAAGCGGAGTTTAACAGGTTTGAATTCAGAGTTTTCCTTCTCCTAGACTAGTTGCCTCATCAAGGCTGAAGAACCTAGTCCGTCCTACTATTTACCCATAGCTGGAGGGAGAATAAGGGGGTTCATACCTTTCCCAAGGGTATTTGCCCGAAAGTGAACGTAATAGTGCGACTGGAGTACGAACTCGCGTACAACAATTCCGCAGTTCATCGCTTTAACCATTACACCACAAGGACACCTATAACATAGGTAGGTCCATACATCATTGTTCACCTACAAAAACATAAAATTCAAAAGTTTGATAACTATAATGTACTATTATCAAGTTGAAAAAAAATCAGAAATCTGGCCATCATAAGTACCTGTATTTTTTTCCTGTAAAGAGGAAGAAACATATTCAATTAGGTAAATTTACAACTGAACATTTTCTTGCAAGCATTTCACTAACTTACATTTGAGATTACAGTATAGATCAAAGTTGGTGGGGATATGTAGTTTTAATCTTTTTCAAGTAGTTAGTTTTTTCAGATTCTGATTTGACTTTGGAAATTTCATCATTGTTCCAATTGCCACAATATAAACCATAACTATTGAAATTTTTTATATGAAGCGTTATCAGCAATTATCATTTTTTCTACAATTGTCTCATCTCATTTCAGTTTCAGTCATTTCATTATTAAACAGCATTAAAAGGGGTGTCCTGGGTACAACATTAAACTGCATCTGATGATGAGGTTTCAGCTTTGGAAATCTGGGAAGTGTTTGGTTTTGTTTGGTTTCTTTGTTTAATGGCATATTAACCTTTGTAGGTTATTTAATGCCAAAGCCATTCTCCTAGAAGAAAAGTAGCCTGGGAAGTGTGGAGTACCCCTTTATAGCCATTACTCCTAGATCCACTCTGACCTGGAGTGGTAGTTCCAATTAGAGTCCCATTTATGTGTCAAATATATCAACTTTAAAATTATTCATATTCAATTGGACCATGTGCAACAAAAAAAACTTTAAAGAAAAAATTACACAAAAAAATTATATGAAGATACAATGAATATGATTTCCTAATCTCAAAGCATAAAGTTATAAAATAACATCAATCAATCTCATCATTTTAGGGGATTTTACCTCTCTACAGAAGATACAGTGAGTGTATTCTAAGTCCAGCCAGTAGAGTGGATAAAGGATGCAAGTTCAAAACTTGCTGTAGATTTAATTTTTTATTTCTAATCCATGCTGTTTAATAATGGTTGTAGAATGAGTTATGAAATGAAATGAGACAATGGTAGAAAAAATAATAATAGCAGACAACCTCATCCTTTATCCTTAAAAATCTGTCTTTCCAGGAGAACTGTCTTACCAATTTTTCCAAATATGAATATAAAATCTAGTGATACACTAATAGTAGTAACTTATTTAATGAGGGTACTCTATGTGGTATGTAATAGTTATGCGCACAAGTTCAAATTCTGGTTGAAGCTGTTTACATTTACTTCACACTATGACACTTGGGAAAGTATTAAGCCATCTCACAACCCACTTGGCTGGGGCTGTAGAATACACCAACTGCATTTCTGCAGAGGAGTAAGATCCTCCCAACAAGTGTTCTGGATATGACACTAAATAATTTGATGGTGAGGCTCCAGTAATGCTGGAGCTTTGGAAAATGCTGAGCGCCCTTTCATTGCTATTGCTCCCAGGTCCACTCTAGCCCAGAATGGTAGCACCTGATAGGTTCCTATCCATGAATCAAATAGACTGACATTTAAACAGTGAAAACAAATGACTTATGTTAAATTGAATTGCTAAAAATTGAAAATTGAAATGTTTGTTCATTTAACTGTGTGTAAACAAATGAGTGATGTTTAATTGAATTAAATTAGCAATACTTGGCACTATTTAACTTTGACTTTTGACAAATTGAATTATTAGAAATAGAACTGATCATTTAACTGTGTGTATCTACAAAATGGGTTTACAAATCATATATATTGAATATATTTGTAAAAACAGGATTTGGCATTAAATAACCAACAATGATTGATATGCCATATAACCAAACCAAACCCATCTCAATTCTCACTGGCTATACATAAAATAATTATGGATTCTCTAACCCAGATGAACAACCAGTTCAGAAGGATGATCTTTAAATTCAAAGCTAGGTAAGCATAGGGTTAGCAACTCCCCCAACAAAAAAAAACCTACTTGCTGTTGAAACCACAACAAATACTGACAGGGTATAGCTCTATGCTCCAATAAAGTTTACAAGATGTATCGCTGATGCAATTTTTTGTATACCTGCTCCATAATAAAATAAGTTTGCTATAAACTGGGTAATTTGTGAATGTGTAAAATCTAGCCAAGTTTAAATCCCAACAGTAGAGTAAAACTAGCAGAAGTACCTGGTGATGCTCAAGAAAACAGAAGTGACAAAACATTTTTATGAAATTCTAATATATATTTTAGTAAGATTCTATAAAACCAAGAAATATAGTCATAAGATAAATACCTAAGAAAAAGTTATGAACAAAGAACAATTCTGATTAGTTTCTGAGACTGTCTTTGTTGACAATATTACCAGCATTGTCATAATTACTGATGATAATTAACTTTTAAAGTGATAAAAATGATAAGGAATTTTCATAGAAAATATTGAAACAACTAAGATGTACATGAATAAAATGTGTCTTCATAAAAATGTCAAAATCATTTTTTTGTTTTTTTACTGCAGATTGCCCTGTTGGTGATGGCTAGTATATTTCTATGCTGTATGAGGCGGTAACTAAGCTGAAGACTGGAACAATGCTTTTATTTATAAACTTTATAACAGGAAATCCTTATCATTTCTTGACCACAAACAGTGAATTAACTCACAATTTCAGAAAATACTTGATATACACATATTTACAGAAGAGATACATTCTATTAACACTAAGAGGAAAAAAAGGAAAGAAAGAAAGAAAGAAAAAGCACACAACCAAAAGCTACATTTATATAAGTTAAATGTTTTTTATATCAAACTTTACTTATACTGATATTTTTTGTTAGCTAGTTTTCAATAAAACTTCATTGTCATATTTTGATCAGTTTCACATCTCTAAAGTTATTTTCTTTAATTTGGGTGCTTTTCATAATTTGTAAGAAAACGTCAAATTTTCAAAATCAGATTAAAATTAACTTGAATGATGAGATGATCCAATTGTATCTCACTGCAACTGGAAGTGAACATTTTAAGTGTTGATTTTATTCTGAATGCATTCTGAACAAAACAGAAAATAATACTTTTTACAACCATTCAGAAACAACAATTGTACTGAATTTCATTTAATCCAAGTTAAAAATACAGTAAATGTTCCTCCAATGATACCTGCATTGGAAAAATATGGTCTAAAAATGTTTGGCATTGAGCTACCCTTACCACACTTTTAACCTGAACTAGCTGTTAATATTTTGTCACTTTCTAATATATAATTATGTGATATCATTTTTAAAAATCAGTCTTTATTTTTTAATATACAAAAGAAAAGGAAGCACACTAAAAGTAACTGAATATTGTTAAAGCTGATAAGATCCTTAAAGCATAGAAAGTCTTTCCACTACTATCTCTGACATATAATAGTTGTTACATTTGCATATGTTTCATATACTAAAAGTAGCGACTATTTTCAGATAGGTTATTTTAAGTTTTCTTCCTGAAAATTCAATTTCTATTCAAAAAACAAAAGATTTATGTTTTAACCAATAGTAAAAGAAAAAAAGACTAAGCATTTTGTCTGAAGAAGTTGAGATAAACAGATTTACATATATTTATTTACTCACTTTACATGTATCCAACAAATTTTGCATCATCTGTAAAGAACTGTTTTTTTTTTTATTATGGTACTCTTAGGTTAATTTGTGTGTAGCTAATTACATCAAATGAACTCCTCCATATTAAAACTAATGACTTGCTTACAGCATAAAACTTCCAAGTAAAGTGAAGTCAAACTTTTACAGGTTCAAATTAAACAAAATACAGTTTGAAAAATCAAATCTATGATTATCATGCTAGACCTCTAAGAAAAGTTTTTTTATTCCCCTGGATTTCATTCCAAACTTTACACAACAGATACAAATGTATACAGCAATTGATCCTTTTGAGAAAATCTTTTTGATTTTTCAGAAAAACTGATTTTGTTATATTTAGTCTATTGTTTACCAAACTCTGTTCACAAAGGAAATAATGACTTCTTTAGTATTTTCCTTGGCCCACTTTATTTAATGCTTAAGATAAAAGAAAATAATGAAAATGAAAGGTAAAGCAATAAGAAATAAGAAAGCAAAGAGAGAAAGAAGAAAAACTTGAAAAAGCAAGAAAGAAAATACAAAGAAAAAGAGTGAAATATAAAAAGTTATAAGAGAAGGGGGGAAAAATGAAAAGGCAAGAAAAAGGGGAGGCAGAGAAGAGATAAAACTGACATATAGAAAGTTATATCAAGAGTAGAAAGAAGAGGTATATGCTAAGTGCCACTCTATATACATAAATAAATTCACTATTTATGAAGAGAATTATACTAATTAAAACATAGCATCCAAACATTAGTGCACCCTGTAAATAGAGCCTAAAATACACAGATTGTATTCATGGGGCTGAAGAAGGTTTTTTGGGTAGGTGATTAATTGTTTGGAGATTATGACTCCTTCTTATCCCATTCACTTATCTTTTTGTTTTGAAGTTGCAAAGGAATTAAAACAGAAGGAAAAAAGATAAGGATACCTTCAGATTCAAATTTTATTTGGGGGGTTTACATCTATTCTGTGATGATGAATGTTTTTCTGAACTAGTAGAAATAGTTGCACTCCTCCAGACAAGGTTTTTGAAAACATCATGAAATCATCAGAACCTACTATTAGTAGGAGACACAATACGCAGCTAAGTTCAGGACTTAACAAGCAAGTTCACTCCCTACTAGCAGCTGAGAGAAAAAGGTGCATCCGTCCAGTCAAGGTAACTGAGAAAGAGTTTTTCTTTGGTGCCAGAAGGCCCCTCTTTTTAGGCATGCACCGATTTTGTTTCCTGTTAGAGGCCTCCTGGGAAACTGTTACTTTTGTATTTAAATTTTTTTTTATTATGTCATTGTCTTTTTTTTATTTCTTTTTAATCCCTACATATTCCTTGCAGAAGAGTAATACCCCACCAAAAAGGTTGTCCAAGATATTATTGAAGTTCCAATTCTGGAGCTCTAGAAAGAGTGGAGCACCTCAATGTTACTATTACTCCCAAGTCCACTCTTACCTTTTAAGGTTCCATTTATGGGCCAAATTGATCTGTTTGAAAATTGTTAATATTACATAGGAATACTTGAAACCATATAACTATGATTGTTTACAAATAATTATCATTAGTTACTTGAAACCATATACTTGCAATAAAGGAAAACAACTGACTTCAGCATTAAAAACATAACAAGGGTTGATATGTGATCAAACCAATCTACTAACCAAATATTAGAAATGCTTTTAAGTAATGTTATACTCATTAAACCATGGCATCCAAATATTTGAAATGTCTTTAGATAAAGATATGAAAAAGTTCAAACATTAATTAGATATATTTTTACACAAACATAATGTAGCTTTTTGTCAACAAACAAATCTTTTTTGAATAAGCAGTAACAAATGTAACAAAAAACAAATGTTACTGAAGCATATTTATAAATACACAGAATACTTCAAAAGGAAAGAAGTTCTTTATGATTCTAATTTTTTTATCTGAGCAATACAGAATGGTAGTCAGCCCAGTTGGCTGGGACTGTAGAATACACTGACTACATCTATGAAGAGGAGTAAGACCACTCCCAATGAGTGTCCTAGATATGACATTAAAACACCTGATGGTGAGGCTCCCTTCATTGCCATTGCTCCCAGGTCCATAGAGGTAGCATGTGATAGGGTCCTATCTATAGCTCAAATAGAACTATTTGACATTTAAATTGTGAGCAAACAAATGACTAAAGCTAAATTGAATTATTTGAAATAGAACTGCTTGATCATTTAACTGGGTGTAAACAAATGACTGATGTTTAATTGAATTGTTAGTGATACATAGCAATACTTGGAACTATTTAACTGTATGCAAATGAATGAGTAATGTAGACAAAAATATTAAATCATACAATAATACTTGTCAGTCACGACACCAAATATACAATACTGCCTATCACAACACCAAATATATAACACTGTTCTTCCGACACCAAATATACCACTGTTCTTGGTCACAGCACCAAATATAACACTGTTCTTTGTCACACCCCAAACGTAATAACTCTACCCTCACACCTTATGTCCCGATGTGTCCACACACATCCTCAATATCTTCCAGATGGCTGGTTCTGGTCAGTAGCATAGCTGACTGGAATATGCAAGAGTTGTCAGTCCTGATCAATAATTCTACTTGCAATTGAACCCTACCTACCATGTTGTTTTCTGAACTCTGGTAGAGACTCAGTCAAGCCAAATGTCTGGACTGAGACTCGTAATCAAAGGGTGAAAGGCAGTAACAAAGAATCATCTTCAATAGGACACAAGACAGGTTACAACATTAACAAAATTTTATATAATAATAGAATTACAATGTTGAAAAGAAACCCATCCATCCTGCTGCCAAAGTGATGTTATGTTGGCATTTATGCCATAAATATTTCTGCAGTCTGAGAAGAGTTAAGTAATTCTGTCAGAGTCAGTCCAGAAGTTTTCTCAATACAAGGTGATTTCTAGCAGTAACTACTAAGATCTTCCTCAAGACTGTAAAAGTCTCAGCTAATATAAAATCCTGTGGTAAAAGTTCTGAGAGCTTCAGAGCTACATTGATTCTCTTGTAAATTCTTCTTCATCAGTTTTAATTAGTCAGTAATTAAGTCTGCATTTTACTGACTTAAATGATTTCAGTCTCAACCCCTTTTTAGTAATGGTCAGAGGTTTACTCCACCCCCTTTTACTCCAACCTCCTTCAGACTTTACCTAATACCAATACTCAGCCAAAAGAGGAGTACATGAGGAACCTTTCCTCCTACCCTCTTAGTAATCAGCTCTGATCCCTTCTCTTAGGGCTATTACCATTGTCTTAATGATAATTTCCATGTCTACATGCATAGGCAAAAATGACATTCAGTACATAAGGCAATCAATATTATCTGTATCAAGATTCTCTGCTAACAAAGGGACTTTGTTTGAAATAAACCAGCTGTATCTCACCCAACTAAAAATGTATCAAAAATCTTTATCTAGTGAAACAATATTTTTGTTTATCATGGGATTTCTTAGAGACAAAAATTAAGGACTCCTCACCAGAAACAGTCTAGACACCACAGTATGATTAATGAGACATGTTATCGACATTCGGTTCCTCTCTAATACAAGTGACATCCTCTTTAGAAATCTCTGCTGAAAATTTCTTTTTTCATCAAGTCCCAATTCTACCTTTCCTAAGTACACTTATTAGAAAAAAGATAACACAATTCTTGGTCGCACTTATTACACTAAGCATGCAGAACCTTAACTGTCACTTTCTGGTTATTATTTTTTTCCATAGATAGGCATCTGAACTTTCCCTGACCCCAATGATTTATGCCTCACACAAGGGTCATCCCTATGTTCTGTTTAAACTTTGTTTCTCCTTTGATTCTTAATTAACTCTGTTAATTCTAACTTTTGACAAGGTCACAAAATAGCAATACTTGAAACTCTTCAACTGTGTACCTTAAATTGAATTATTGGTATTACATAGCAATACTTGGAACCATTTGACGGTGAGTAAATTGATGAATAGTGTTGAATAAAATAAGTGTTAAATAGCAATACTTGTAACCAATTCACTGTCTGCAAAAAATGATTAATATTAAACAGAATTATTAGTGTTAGATAGCAATAATTGAAACCATTTAACTGTAGAAACAATAGCAATACAAGTGTGCAAACAAATTAGCTCTAATTTAAAAATGAAATTACTAACAAACTCTTTACTGACAAATCATATGTATATCCATTAAACTATGTGCAAACAAATGATTAATAGTAAATAGAATTATTTGTATTAGAAACACTTGAAACCATTTAATTTTGTGCAAAAAAATTGTAACGTAATGGCCAAGGAATTTCGGTTCATGCCTTTGAGTTTAGTTAGGCTGAGAAGCTTTCGGGTCTGCACATGGGTTATTTAGGTGCAAACCTTGATGTATGTGGTAACACGCGGGGCGGACGTGCCACTCAGAGATGTCACAATAGCCCGAGATGACGGAACGGGGTGACAGGGTGCAGGTGACGTCATGCACCGGAAGCGCGCGGAGGTTTGTGGGAGATTTGAAGAAAGTTAGGGAGTTGAATACTAGACGCTAAACAAGGAGGATCGACTTTTGGAGCTTGCAGACGGGAGGCGAACTTGCACCCTATGGGGGCCGCTCGAGATGGGGGCCAAATGAATAAGACAGCATGGAAGATTGTGTCTCTCCTCCTTATGTCGAAACCTTTAACTCAAAGTTAATAAAAAGGTTTCGTAACTGAACAAGAAATCATTACGTGTTTTCGAATTTCGAGATTCCTATGTTCTTTATATGTTCGATGTATATGTGTTACCAACATGCCATGTCTATTTCACACATGGCTGTATCTAGTGTTAATTGTGAATATAGTACAAAATGAACTTAGGCTCGTTTAAAAATGTTATCAACAAAATGTGTTTACATATCATATATATCTAATACATGGAGAAAATTAAAAAACAAAGTAATCCAAAAATATATATATGTATATACAGGATTTGGCATTAAATAACCTACAATGGTTGATATGCCATAAAAACAAACCAAATACAATGGTAATGACAAATTTTGCTGAATCATTTGGATTGAATTAATTCAGAGAATCTTCCAATATCACTTCTATCTCTACATTAGATTCAATTTTGTATTTTGAAGTTTAAAATAATTTAAAAAGTAATTATCTGTATCAATAAAGATGCATTGACTATATGTATATGAATCCTCCTCTTAAGTTTTTATAATTCACTTACTCTTTTAACAAAGAGACTACACACACACACATACTTATATTTATGTTAAAAGCAAATAAAAGTTCACAAAAAAAAAAATTATATATATATGTTGTTTTTGCGCATTTAAATCATGCTTTCAGGAAAAATTTCTTGTTGTGAGCATTTCAATATTTGTATTTCATTTTAGAAACTGATTTAAGAATATATATTTGTAAAAATATATATGTAAAAAATGTATATTCTATGTGGAAAGAACATAAACTTACTTGTAGAAGAATCTGAAGTAAAATGTTAATAAGAATTTTTGCAAGATGAAAAGACATAAAAACCCCTGCCTCTCCTAAATACTATTAAAATACTCCTTAAGGTGAAAGGAGTTAACGTGCTAAGTTTAATCAAAATTGGCCAATTAGATTAGGAATCCATAGATAAGAATCAAACAAGCAAATAAATCAAATTATATATAAAAAAAAACTCAACCAAGAAAAAATATTAACTTGAGAAAAATTGATGGATTTAGAGAAGACTGAACATATTAACTTTGAATCTATAAAGCTTATTACATCGCAAGTACTTTGTGAAAACAAAAAGTATAACCACTACCACCACTACTGAAATAAACATAAGCTGATTATTTTCACACGTTTGTGGTCCACATTAATCAGTTGATTTTCAGTCAAAGTTACCAACCTAAAAGAATTTTTCAGAATAAAAAAATTGTTTCCATTACTTACAAGACTGACCACATAATTTTTTAGGGAATCCCTTTTTTAAAAAGGTATTAGTTACCTTGGTAATAGATTGAAGTGAAATATCCACAGCAAATTGAGTCAGATGTCTGCTAAAATTTGTGTTATCACCATCACTATCATCAGGATATTCATTACTCTATCTAGAAAAATCCCTTATAGCACTGTCAGCTTATATATATATCAATTTTACTTACTTTCTGTAAAAATGAAACCTTTCTGATTAATTTTACTTCCAAAAATTCTGGCACACTACCAACCCTGTGTTTAGGGATTCTTGCAGATGCCAAATCTATTAGCTTTCTGTAAAAATGGGATCTCTCTGATTAATTTTTACTTCAAAACATACCAAGAATACCCACCCCACCACCACAGCATGGTGATAGAGAGTGCTCATGAAGATGTCAAATCTACTTGCTTTCTGAATAAATTAAACCTTGCTGATCAATTTTAAATCAAAACATCTCAGGTACTTCAGGGGGTAGAAAGTGCTCCTCTGTAGACACACAAATACTTTAAAAATATTCATTTAGTTCAAGGGTGTTCACTTGCCAATATTTTCAAATATTTGGGAGATGATGATATCTAAAAAAAAAAAAATTTTTTTTTTAAACCCACACCCTTGCCAAACCTTCTGCACTATGTAAAGACCATATAAGTTGACTGTGCTATGAGGGATTTTTCTAGATAGAGCAATAAATACCCTGATGATAGTGATGGTGATAACACAAATTTTAGCAGACATCTGACTTCCATTAGCCAAGAAGTCTATAGGCAACAAGTAAATGGAGATAATTAGATGTTAGATAACTTGGTTTGTATAAACCAGTTTTAAATGATTCCTTATAATAAATCAAAACTGCCAACTCACCATACAAGCCAGTGGCACAATGGTGTTTGAAGTGACTTTATACTTCAGATAGATGGTGGCTACATCTTCGTGAATGATTAACAAGTTAAGTCTTTCAGATCATTGCTACGGAGTAGCAAATTTGATACTACTGTCATGTGGTCTCCCACTGAGAGGAGAGAAATAAGAAATTTCCCCTACCCCTCTGTGTTTGAATTAACAGACCTCAAAGATTGACTGTTAAAAGGAGGAATAAGGAATGTAGGTCAATTCCTCACGGCCGAAGTAACAAATCCAGGTCAGAATGAAAGCCAAGAGATGTTGCACTCTGTGACCAGATGGATAAAGAAGGGGGTATAGGGACATATAGTAGTCCGAATGAATCGCCTGACAGGGTGAAGGAAGAAGAAAGAGGCTAAATGATTGGCCAGAACCCTAAAGCCGGAGCACCCTTTTTCGTCAGTGGAAATAAGAATGAAGAATGCAGTTTTAGGACAGCAGTTGGTGTAACAAGATGTGTTGACACTGTCACCAAAACTCAGGGTGAAGAAGCAAAATAGAGCTCTTGGACCGGAGATATCAGACACCTTCAAGCCGAGCTCCATAGAATCCAGCTAGCCCGTTAAAGAAAATACTCTGCAAAGAAATCCGTCGAAAAAGCTAAGTACACTGTAAAACCATTTTCTCCCTCCACCCTTCCTAAGTATTGTCATTGTATGCTCTCTCTCTCTCTCTCTCAATTTAAAGAAGGTAGAAAGGAAAGAAAAAAAGAAGAAAGAGACATTTATGTTGGAGACTGTTTACTGGGAAACATAGCCGACCCCTATAAATATTTGTTTGGACCTTGGCTATTAAAACCTTGTTATATTTTAGATGTCCTCTCGTGTCGAAATTTATTCATTGTGTTGTTTGCCTATCAAATTGCCTTCTTTTGCATGTTCCTTTTCAGCTTCATTTTCACCTCAATTTATTCTCGCTAAATGTCCTATTTGCCTTTAAAAATATTACATGGGAAATTGGAATTGTCAACTACGATAAATAATAATATTATATCTAAACCTAGAGGCCCATATCTTCCATTATCCTAGGAGTAGGAAGAGGTAGTGGCCTGGTGGGTGGGTGTGTAACATGAAATTTGGAAACCCCTTGCCAGCTGCGGTCAGTCTAGCCCCAAATTAACCCCCACATTATCTGCCAGTTCCCCATGTACCCGAAGAAGGAATCTTAACTGGGACTTATTTTTGCAAGGGATGAAGTGCCAGACTGCCCCGACTTCACACGTGCGAAAAATAAACTCCTGTCCTGGCATAAATATTTTAATGCCACGTCACACTACCTAGGTGTATTTATGGTCTTGTGCTAGAACTAAACTAGGCTTAGTAAAAAGTCGTCAAATTAGAGACACAAGGAATGCTCCCAAAGTAAAGCCTCTAATCTATTTCCATGGAAACCACAACAGATACAAGGAGCACAATACCACTAATGGATAGAGCCAGTTTTCCATGTCAAAACACTATTTTTTCTACATAGTTATTACCATTGCTTATACATTTTGCTAGCAATGAACACAAGCCAGCATGCCATGTTTTAAGAGAGTTGCTCCAAAAGTGATGCCTCCTATTTCATTATGTTATCCCACAACATCAGAGATAGGTGTTGATAGAATAACAGTAGAAATTGAACTTTTCCACAAATAACCCATAGTTTTTTTGCTTAGTTACAGATAGCAGCTGAACAGCTATCAGGTCAAAAGGTATCTGAATATGAAAGAAGTATATTACTGAATATTTTACTCATGCAAAAAAAAAAAAAAAAATCACTATTGACATTCATTGATGCTTGATAAACATTTATAGTAATTGTAATATCCTAACTAACAAAAGGGAAATAACCTCTGATGCCACAGGGGTTACGGCCCCTACAACATCGGGGGGATTTGGTCAATAAAGGAATATACTAGGCATAGCAGCAGATGTTCGCTTTTCCTCTGTCTTTAATCATCATCCATCTTATCGATTCATCTTGGTAATAGTCCATACCTAGCAAGTATCCATTACCTCAGATATAAAGACTTTACAGCAATCAAATAATGAAAGTACAGTTAAGCCATGGATAATTCTTTTTAGCAGTAGTGACAGCAGTATGAACAACAAGCCAGGTCCAATACAGCCACAAAATGATGAATACCTAAATCAACTCAGCAACACAAATAATGTAAATACAATTAGGCCATGAGTAATTCTTTTTAGCAATGGTAACTGTAGGGTTATGTCCCCTGAGAAACCAGTCACACCACTTCCTTAATTTCCAGTAGGTCATCAATAAATTGATTATTGCTACTATAGGCAACACGCATGTCCATCTGTCTCTTCATCTTGTTTACTAAACCCAGTCCACAAAACACTACATGGTGTTAGAAATTGTGTCAAAATTGGGGAAAATTATTGAGACCAGAAGTAAAAGAAAAGGAAAACATTTTTTTAACCAGAATAAGTAAACAAAGGAAAAAAAAATTAATGTGAAAATTCTCCTATTGCTAAAGTTGGACCAAACCAACAAAGAATATTTGACTGGACTCACAAAATCAAAGACCACAGACAAAAAGGAACTAAAAAAAATATATGAAAAAAAACATCACAAAAAAACATGACAAAAAAACAAGGAGCAGATAAATTCCCAAACACACACAAAGAAAATAAAATAAAATGAAAGCACAAGAGTTCTTTTTTAAATTTGTTTTTTAAAAAGATTCTGAAATGGCCCTTAAGGGCAGAAAATTTTCTGCCAATATTTTAGCACACCACAAAAAATTATACTTGTTGGAAATGTTGCTACAACAGGTGAAATGTAAATGGAACTTTCTAAATTATTCTATTGCCTGTAAACTGTCAAGGGAACCAGTTGATGCATACCAGACTTTGGTGTTTTTATCAACTATCAGGGAAGAGGCCATTTATGATGGGTTGAACAGACAAAATAAAACTTGACATCGAGATAAAAAGATTGAGGAATTTTTGCAGGTAAAATGCACAAATCCTACAAATCTTACAAATTTCACCTCTGGAAGTTAGAAGCATCAGAAAGCATAGATTCTTATATAGCTGCTCTGCAACAACTTGCAAAAAATGTCAATTTCAGACAATTGCAAAATAGACTTATTCATGACAAAGTCAGTGTTGGAGTTAGAAGATACTGTCAGTGAAAAGTTGTTGTCAGATAAGCAGTTTCATATCAACTTGCAGCTCACCAACATTTGGCCCCTCCCCTTAATTGCCTCAAGCATCTATGGAGGAGTCCAACTCATAACTGGACCTTTTTCGAACAAATGACCTGGAAGCCCCCTCTCAGAAGTCAGAATGGCTGGCTCTATCATCGACACCAGCTGAAAAGACTTTGTCCACAGCCAGCACTATCCAGCCCGACCAAAGAACAACTGAACAACCAGTAACACCTGCTCCCTGGTCCAAAAAAAGAAAAACAGCAAAGGACTATGTAAAGGATAGGCTGGGCAAATATGCCCAATACTTCAGAACTTGTAGAGGCAATGGAGCCAAAAACCCTATCCTTCATCATATCAGACTTGAGAACCAGGCAAAAGAAAGACACCTTCAAGGAGCTCTTAAAGACCATGGACATCCAATGTCGGTACTTTTGCAGGCAAAGTTTCGCCATCTGGGACGTCCTTCTGCCCTCGGAGAATCTAGTTAAAAAGCTGGCCAGGGATACAATAACAACAAATTTTTTCCAGCTTCAGCCCAAATATGAAGGCTACAGGAGAATTAGGATCACCATGTGCAACATCCTAATCAAGCTCAATGGAGATGTCCTTGCTGCCTACCTCAGAGCTTATGGCAGCGTGGAAGAAGTTTTACCAGTAAGATCGGCAGCCGGGACGACACATGGTGACTACATGATAAATATGTGCCTAAATTGGGAGGGCTTCCAGGCAATCACTCACATCAATGCCTATAAGGATCAAAATATGATGGTGGTCATTAAAGGCAGGAGGGCACTCTGTTGGGCCTGCAAGCAGATAGGCCATTTTGCAAGATCCTGTCCTCAAAAGACCACCAACAACTGCAGCAACCTTGGCAACCTCACCAAGCAAGTCAGATCAGGAGCCTGGAGACCATCCCGACAAAGAAGAAGGGTGGACCCAGGTAATCCTTAAAGGGCAGAACTCCCCTCTCAAAAACAATAACAGTAACAACAACAGTAACAACAACAACAGCAACAACAAAAGAAGCAACAACAGCAGTAACATCCAAACCACCAGCATTAACAGAATTATCTCCAGCCAAACATAAAAGGAAAAAGAAAAAACATCATTTGCCAGAAGAACAGCCAGGAGAGGATGACCTCAACCAATTTAAAAAGGAGGATGG
Source organism: Sepioteuthis lessoniana (assembly GCA_963585895.1). Classification (NCBI taxonomy): domain Eukaryota; kingdom Metazoa; phylum Mollusca; class Cephalopoda; order Myopsida; family Loliginidae; genus Sepioteuthis; species Sepioteuthis lessoniana. The sequence goes on from CAUZXS010000597.1 coordinate 17,846, forward strand.
ATCTAAAAAAAGAGAAAAAATTATGCAAGGAGTCTCAACCCCAACCCCAGTCACAAGCTCAGTCCCAACTCCAATCACTAGCTCAGTTACAACCCCAGTCACCGACAAAATGGCTTTCATCACTGACATCAATTCAACACCTCCCCTCTCTAAAAAAACCTTTCTCCCCACAAAAAAACCCTTCAAACCAAACATCACCCCCCTCAAATCAAACTTCACCCCCACTGGAACAATCATCTGTGCCACACTTCTCCCTCACACTGCCCTCTCTCTCCTCTCTCTCTCCTCCCAAGCTGTTCTCTCGGTCTCATTCAGCATCAAGACAGCCCAAAACCTCCTCAGATTCATTAAAAACCAATCACAGAGCCAAGTCAGCCTCATCAGAGGGCTAACAAGGCCTCCCAGGACTTTCATTGTGCTCTATGGAGTCTCAGGAGCCCCTCTGCAGACTTTCAGCTCCGCAGAGCACTAAAACCACTCATGAATTAGGACTCCATAGGAACTTCCTTGAGAAAGACAGTCGATTGGACATTAGGTTGGTGAAGTTGGAGCACCCCTCCTTGAAAAAATGTTGTCATTTTGTTCGGGAAGGGTCCCGATTTATGTTCACCCTTGTTTTTATAGGTCCCTAAATCTGTGGTATCCTCCAGATGTCGGAAGAGCATTCAGGAATGGCTGAATCATGACTGGGCTCGGCTCTGAATCTTTGAGGCATGTCGTCAGCATCCTTACTCCTGACAGCCTCCAGACAATAGTCAACAGTGAGCAAGGTAAGTGGGTTTGATGTTTGGTGAACTCTTGAATCTCTGTGTGCATGTTGCTGCAGTGCAAAAGACTCATTTCACTCGCACAGAGGACTATCGGGTGCTGAGGGACAACTTTGAGGTCTTTTCAGCATTTGGCAGCTGCTGCAGCATTGGGGTCTCTCAGCTAGTTGGACACAGCCTTAATGCAATTGTCAATCTTGTCTTTTCAGGTGACGGGGCCGGTTGGTTGTGGCCGATGTTGCCATTAAAATCTTTGAGTTTCAAGTGGTCGCAGTTTATGTGCCCAATAGCATTGGCGAGAGATGCTCCTTTCTCTAACAGTTGGAGCCATGCCTTGATGATCTGAAACGGATAATTCTAATGGGCGATTGGAATGTGATCTTTAACCCCAAGATACATAAGGCTGGATAGGGTGCTAGAGGGTCAGATAGATGTGAAAGCAGCCTGACCGACCTAATGGCCCAGCATGATTTGGTCGACAGGTTTCATCAGGATCACCCAGAGAGGGAGATGTGAACGTGGCTAAATAGCTCGCCCTCAATCCATATCAGGACTTACCTGCATAGAGTGTTAGTTAGGAGAGCTGACACCAAATTTGTTAGATGTCCCAAGTTCCACTGGGTAGGGCTGACTGACCATAAACTGGTTAGGATCAGTCTGCGGTGAGTTAATAGGCCTAGTCTGGCCAGCTACTGGAAGTTCAATACCACCTTATTGGAGATACGGACTTCCGGGAGTGGCTGGAAACCTTAATTCAGCAGGCACTAGTGGAGGTCGTTACCAGGAATAAGTAGTGGGGATCCCTTAAGTATAGGATTAGGGAGTTCACCATCAAATACAGCAAGTAGCACAATCTAGTTCAGGAGTTTCACAGCTATTTAGCTGAATCCTGCCTTCGAGAGGCACAAGCGGTTAGCTGCAAGGGTTTGGTTACTGAATGTGAAGTCCATGATGCATTGGAGCAGGTCAGCCTCAACAAGTTGCCAGGACTGGATGGTTTGCCCTACGAACTGTACTTGAGGATATCGCACATATTTGTCCCTATTCTGATGGAAGTATCCAACCATTGGTTTGCCCAGGGAACCATTCCTGGTAGCATTACCAAGGGTGTGATCACATTACTGAAGAAAGGTGGCAGGCATGTTTGGGAGGACTTAGATGATTACAGGGCCATAACTCTGCTAAACACAGAGTTAAAGATTTTGGCCCAGGTCTTAGCCAACCACTTGCAGTTTGTCATCAGCAATCTGATCGAACCTGAGCAGAACTACGCTGTGAAAGGAAGATTGATCCAAGACAACTTGCAACGCGAGGTCCTAGAGGGGTTAAAAGACAACACTAAAGCCACGCTGATCAATTTATATCAGTCCAAGGCCTTTGATAGGGTGGACCATCGGTTTTTGGAGACCACCAGATTCAAACTGGAGTTCTGCAAATGATGGTGGTGCAGGTGAACAGGGAGATGGAATGGCAAATCCGGCCCTGCGTGGAGTACTTTTTGCTGGCTGTGTCAGAATGAAGGTCTCTGCATACGCCGATGATATCACTGTCTTCGTGTCCTGCCGATTGGACATAAAGGCAGTGAAGAAGGCAGTTAAGAGGTATGAAGAAGTAGCAGGTGCCAAAATCAATTTTGATAAGAGCGAAGGTCTGTGGCTGGGTGCTTGGAGGGGTGGCGTTCCCCTGGCAGGACCCTTCTGCTGGAGTGACAGACCCGTCTGCATCCTTGGGGTGTGGTTCAGGCCTAGTCTCTGGCTGGAGTGAAATTGGTTGGAGGTATGGGCCAAGGTAGAAGTGCAGGTGGGTACCTGCCTTTGAAAGCGTTTGTCCTTAAAGGGCCAGGCGGAGGTGTGCACCATGTACATCTTCCCCTTGATCCTTTACCAGTTGTCTGTACTTCCCCTGCCTAATGTCCACCGACTGGCACTAATGCAATCTCTCTCCAAATTACTTTAGAGTGATTAAAAGCCGATGGTCCATAGACAGGTCTGCCAACGTCCTCAAAATGAGGGTCTAGGGATGCTCAATCTGGAGAGTCACAGGCTTGATGAAAGACTGGCTTACCTGGGCCAATTCTTGTTGAGGGAGTCCGACCCCAAAGCCGAAGGGTGCTGCACCATTTACCTGTGAGTGCTAAAAGGCCCTCCGTAAACTTCCTCAGTCCAGTGACTTTTCTTGGTCTCAAAAGGAACTGTATTAGGAATTAGCAGTGGGTTCTGCTTCAGATCCTCTTATGGAGTGGCTCAGCTGGTCGCTGGAGGAGAATTGCTCTTAATGGAATTGGACAACTCAGAGTTCTCACTCATCTGGCAGCTTGCATGGAACGCATTGCCCCTTGCTGACTAGGCATTCAAAGAGGGTTTGGCAGACATGCCTGATTGCCTCCGCTGTGATAGTGGCCAGGAAGAAATGGCTTTGCATGCCTTCTACTACTACGAGCAGGATCGCCTGTTTTGGAGTCACATCGAGGAGTGGACAGCCCACATCGATCCCAAACAGCTTGTGCTGCTTGACGTTGGTTATGTTGTGGACAATGTTGACCCTCCATATCAAGGTGAGAAGCATGTGATGTTTCTCGTAATCCTAGCTGTAGCTAGAATGGTGATTTGGATAATGTTAAAGAAGGGATTGTATGATGGCACAAACTTTTCTCATTGTGATCTGATTTTATTCTTTAGGTATCAGCTTAGAGTCAAAATCAGATGCAATAGAAATTGCTTGAACAGCATAACATTCAACAAAAGGTGGGTGCAGGCAGCAAGCCTGGGGGCAATGTTGAAGTTGTCCTTCCCTCTTCTTCCTATGCATGGCGATGATGGTGCAGGTCCTTTGGGACCCCACCCACAGTAAATAGGAGTTTTTTGTCTACTTTTTTGCTGCCTAGTTAGCTGTACAATGTTTGTCATTGGTCCTGCTATCTAGTTATTATTTTCCAAGATCTCCCCCTCTCCAAATTCTTTTATCACCAGAACTCTCCTCCAGCCCCCACCTTTTTTCTGAAGATCTTGGATCCACATTACTGTTATCCATACTACCTATTCCTTGCCGTACCCTTCCCTGCAATTCTTTTGTCTCATTAAGTTTAGACCCGCTCCCCATATAGGGATAGTCCAACTTGTTTTTGGTCCTTGTGGATACCGGAAAACAGTCGATTTTCAAAATCATTGACAGGGGGAAGGGAGGGTAACCAAACGGAGTTTTATCCTTGTTTTACCAATGTATTCTTTGGGGTTTTTATACCCCTCCCCATCATTATCATTTTTTGTATATATGTTTTTATTGTAAATAAATCATTTATTTCATACAGGTTTAAGTAGGTTCTCATAGAGTGAATGTGGTATTTTGGGTGAATGCAGTGTGCATGTCGATGAATGTCTTATTGTATTATGTGTCTGGGTCGGCGAATGTGGCTAGCTAGGGCTCCTTAGACAATATAGTCTTGCATGACTGCTCCCCTTCCCCTCCCCCTCCCCCACAAAAACATTGGGGCTTCATGCTCCCCAAAAATAATCTTTTTGTATATATTTTTGGAAATAAAAATCAAAAGTCTTGACATGCGATCTCCAAGGCACAACACATGGAAATACAAGGGTTGTTCAAAAAGTTTCCAGACTTTTTTTTTCGTATGGGCACTTTTATTGATACATGAAACTCTAGTCCCCTTCGAAGTAATCTCCTCCAGCTGCAATGCACTTGTTGTACTATTCCAACAACTTCTGGAAGACCCCATCGAAGTCCTCTTGCGCGAGCATGTCAATGACCTTCGTCACAGCCTCTATCATCTCCTCAATTGTCTCATAGTTTTTCCTTGAGCTTAGGGAATAACCATACGTCACAGGGAGCAAGGAAGGTCTGGACTATAGAGAGGCTGAGGAACTGTCTTGATGACCATCTTGGTCAAATAGTCTGTGACATGGATGGAGATGTGGACTGGTGCATTGTCCAGGTGGAAATGCCACTGACCCGGTTTGAAGAGTGCTGGGCTCTTCCAACGGAATCTCTTCCTGAACTCCCTTAAAACCTCAACATAGTATTCCTTGTTGACTGTTTGTCCAGTAGGAACCCAGTGCATGTAGATCATGCTAGTGCTGTCAAAAAAAGGATCATCAAAAGTTTGTGGGTGGATTTGCTCTCTCTGGCCTTCTTGGGTCTGGGAGAGCCAGCATGCTTCCACTGGGAACTCTGTCTCTTGGTCTCTGGGTCATAGCAGTAGATCCAGCTTTCATCACAGGTCACCAGAGCATCAAGAACTGCGGCATCTGAATTGTTCAGCTTGACCATCTCCCTGCTCTCATGACAATGTCTTTCTTTCTGATCTTCTCTGAGCACACTTGGTACAAACTTTGTGCAAATCTTCTGCATCTTCAGTTCCTCGTGAATAATTGCGTGTACAGTTCCCACACTGACATCAAACTGTGCACTTATTGTCTCTATAGACACACGACGGTCCTTATCCATGAAATTCTTTATTTGGCCAATCAACTCTGGTGTATTGACTTCCTTACACCTCTCATCATCCCTCACAGACTCCCTGCCTTCCTTGAATCTCATGCTACTCAAAAACTGATGCTTGATTCATATGTTATATACTCACATAATAAATATGCTTATATACACATATACATGTTCATGCAGCATCATAATGACACAATAATAAAACAGACACATGAAGGAAGACGCAGGAAGATGCAGGAAGACTTCCTTAACAATATTTTTTTACCTCTCACTTTATTGCAAGGGTTCGAAAGGGTTGTTCAAGGGTTGCATGTGAGAGGGAGCTGGAGACCGAACATAAACTGTAATATCTTGACCCCACTGTTATGACCGCCACGTTGTGTCTTTCTTGTTCTCCTGATGCTAGGAGGGCCCCCTCAGTCGGGTGTGGCTTTCCTTACCACATCTGGTCTCTATCTGTCTGGAATCCTCCTGGCAACTGCTTCTTGGACTCGAACTCAACTGAGTTAAATAATAATTCAACGCCCACACGATCGCCCGCTGGATCTTTGAAATCGAATGTTTAATCGTCATCAAGCAGAAATAACTGTCATGCAGTTCAGAGGTCACTCTCTTCCGGTGCATCACTCTGTATTGGCAAAGTGGGACCTTCACCTTGTCCCATATTATAAGCCTTAATCTGCCCACACGATCTCTTTCGATTACTGGCCATTGGAATGTGTCACTTCCTTCTGGTGCATCACCTTGGAATAGCATTTTTTTGGGCCAGGTCGAAGGTCAAAACATAACACATGCAAGATGGTCCAAAAGCAGTCTGATGCATTCCATACGTTTCTGTGGCATTTTTTCCAAGTTTAAAACAGAATTTTATTGCATATCGTTCTTCTAAAATGTCCTCATGTCCAGATTGCATTTTTGAAATCCACCAGCTGTGACAATCAGGCTTTAATAGGGTGTATTCCAATTGCTGCTGTAGCTATTCATTTGAACCTGAAATCATAACAATTGCTCAGTCATCTCATAAGATGTATAGCAATGACATACAGAATTTTCAAGAATCTACAACAATTTTAAATGCCTGTACAAAAAAGTCTGGAAACTTATTGAAGGCACCTCGTAAGTAAAAAGTAATACTTTCTAAGCATTTTTCATTATATGTTAGGGTAAGGTTCTCAAGCAGAACAGCCTTACTCAGTGTCATAATACATTTAATACAACATCCCACTTACATCTGGGCAGGCCCATCTGGCATTCATGTTTGATCGCCTGGTCTGGGTGGGGGGTCCCCTAAGGCTATACCTACTTTGCAAAGTTGAGTTTATTATTCAGCACCTCAGGCACCCAACAAGAGGAATGCCAACAGGATAAAACATCTTTTGGATTAGCCAAGCAGGAGTCTCAATTTGTGCATAGCTCCTCACTATAATACAACCTTGTGTCATATTGTGACTTATTGGAAAGTTGGTTAATACATACATTTAGTATAACATATCCAACTTTATGAAAACTGAACTGAAAGTTTTTACATATAGTGTTATAGAATTAGAAAGGGAATGTGATATATTAGGAAAACAAGATTTCTTCATAAATAATTATAGATATTTAGTTTACATTAATGTTAAGCCAAATGGAGATGTTAGTAGTAATGGTTATTATAGAAAATGGACTCAGTAACACAAGTTCAAATTCTGGAAGAGGTTGTTTGCAATTCATTTCATGTTAATACACGGCATGAATTCATTTCATGTTAATAAAAGGCATGAATCTATCTCTTTTACCTCCAGCTATTGGTAAATAATAGAGAAGACTAGGTACTGTAGCCTTTGTAAGGACAACTGGGCTAGGAGGAAGAAAAACTCTGAATTCAAACCCTCTACTAGCATGGTAGAGTAACTTGCCAGAGCGGACAGGTAAAATCCAAAACTAGAATCCTAAAACAGTCTGACATTCAACTTCATTCTAACCACTCCTGTGTCAACAATAATACCAAATTGTATTACAACTTACCCTCCCTTGGACAGCGTTAGTGAGAATGGGAAACCTGCAGAATAGGCGACTACCTGTCTTCCATACAACCTTGCTCAGCCCTGTGCTGAGAACCAGATCCAAATCCATCAGTCTCACAACACTGATGGATTCCATTACCTAAATGTAATGAAACTTGGGTATGAAGATTACTTCAAAAACATTGTAAAACTAGCTTTTAAAATTCTGCTTTTTCCAAATCTTTAGCACTAAACAAGTGCTAATACAATTTGCATGACTCATTGGTCTATCAAGCAAGACTACACAGGCAATTTCAGGCAGATAACTAATACACCAAATTGCCTGTGTAAACTTACTTCGTGTTAATAACTCAAATAAGAAACTATCATGCACACCCAAGAGAAATAAAACTGATATCAGATAAAGGCATGAATTCTCGCTTTTTGTAATCAGTTATGACAATGAAAATTAAAATTATGGTCACTAAGAAGATTTAATTTCTGAATTGGTTTTATGAATTTTATTGAATATAGATGAGTAATTAAGCCATCGAATTCATTAAGGAAAAAATGTTAATTACCTAACTCGAGGGGAAGAAAAAAAAGAAAAACGTGAAAATTAGAGTTTGCAGAGTTTACAGATTAACAACTGGCTGATTGGTTTAATAGCTTCTTGTTTACAGTCCGTTAAATGGATCAATGTCGTTGTTTCGGACTTCAAATTATAAAGATCACAAAAACAACTACATATTTTGGAAAAGTAATTAATTGGCTTCCCATTGCAAATACTTAGTATTTTGGTGTGTTTGAGGAAGTTTAATTTGTTTTTATCTCATTTAATTAGCCTATTCTAACTGTAATTGGCATGGATAACGTCATTTACGAAACATAGCTTAGTTTGGCATAAGATCAGATGTGTGAGACACCCAATGAAAATCTAACTTATTGCCAATGGTCTGCTAGTCTAAACCATTTGCCTCTGCACCGTGTGGATAACAGAGAGAGCGTAACATAGTGGATTGTGTTGGAATGTAACATCGTAGTAAGCGAGTTCGAACTTCAGTTGCACTATTAGGTTCACCTTCGGATTTGAAAAAGGTATAAGCCCCCTAAACTACCTATAGGTAAAATAGTATCACTACAGTTATTCTACAAGGATGACTTTAGGATTTAATAACCCACAAAGGTTGATATTCCATTAAACAATGAAAACAAACCTATAGCAATTCGGGAAATTGTTAATTTCTCTAACACTAAATTTTTTAGGCAACACAAATGAATGACGAAACTTTTCTTTAACAACACAACAAAGACAGTTTTTTAATTGCAGCATTGAATATGGTTTGATTTTGATGCTGCAAGACTCATGGAGTTTAGGCTTGTTAGTGTTGGAGACGAAATGGCGTAGCGGGATGTTGGTATGGCAGCGTGTGTTGCGGGACGTGTGAGGGATTGTGTTTAGAGTCACCGTGTAGTTTTGTATCTGGTATTTGGGGGAGAGTCTGCGTTGTCTCCATGTGTGGACCAGAGGTGAAAAGGGAACTAGTGTTGAGAGCAGAGTTACGCTCAGATCGACATAGCCAATTTTTGGGGTGACACAAAGTTGGGCCTGTACGAGGCATGTTGTATATTTCTAATTTATGATCAACTGGGATTCCTCGTAAAGAATCCATAAATTAGATGGTTCCCTCGTTGAGTGTCCATGTTGCTGCTGCTGGTGTTGCTATGTTAAAAAGCATCGCTAAGCAGGGACGACCAGAGGAACGTCTGTTCTGGTCGCCGTCTCAAGCCAAAGAGAGTGGGTTTGGCCGCTCACCCGTTTTGCAAGCCGGAAATGAAGGTCCGGGCTGAATAGGATAAGTCATCCTGATTGGGTGAAATTAAGTGTTGAAATAAATTGAGCGCCAAACCAAAATACGAGATTTTCCTCTTCTCTACAAACCTAACACGCGGATAACATCAAGATTCTGGTTAAATGTTCGTTTTTAGTTTTATATAGTTTGATTTAAGAACTTTAATATTTATTGTTCTTAAAGTTCAAATCAGGTCAGTTCTTGATTACTTAGTAAATGTTCGCTAATTGAATAATGGCTATTCTACATGAAGTGAAATTGTCAAACGAGAATATTTGTTGCGACAGAAAAAAAAAATCATTGAGATTATTACACAAGAAAAACCTCATTTCACGAAATAATTGGCAGTAACGGCTACAAGGAACTTAGTGAAGTTTGCAACATATCCTACACACGCTCGATAATGAGGTTTAAATCTAGCAAGCGCAAGTGAGTCAGCCAAACGTTCTTGGGATCCTTTTCCTGTATCACCCCGACCCCCACACACATACAAACATTTGATGATTGTGTTATCTTGCTGGAACAAACTATCACTACTGGTGGTGACAGTATAAATGGTCTACAATAAAATCTGTGTGACATGCTCATCAGGACAGAACGAGAAATGATCCTCCAGTTTGTACAACACCCTGCAGACAAGCTGGTTCCACAGCATCATTTGTTTTTCTCGAAACACGAAATAGTCGGGTTAATATGGTTCTTGTGATGTGGCCTTGGTTAAATGATATTATGTAACCACCCTGCCATCACCAAGTAAAAAGATAAGTTACTTGAGACGGTGAATAAACGAGAAATTCCTAGAAACAAACGACATTCGTCTCTCTCTCGCGAGAAAAAAAAACAGAATTGTGTTTGTTTATGAAATGAACATCAATATTTAGTATTATTTGTACACAGTATCAAATAAATGTTGATGCTGTGCCCTTTTAAAAAATAAACATGATAAAATTAAAATAAACCTTGCAATAAGTCTGACAAAAGAAATTAGATATTTCAAGGCACCTATTTTGGAGGGAAAATCAAACTCATGCTGACGTAGTTGTAAACCAACGATGTGATTAAAAACAAAAATGTATCAGTCAATGATAATAAAAAATCTAAATTTTGAATTTTAGTTGGGCAGAGCCTACTGGTTTACTATCAGAAAAAAATTAAAACAGCCAACGAAACGTTCCACTGCAGATTACGGCAAACTCCAAGAAAGCACGGCAAACCGCAGCAGATATAGCAATCAGGACAAAAATCTACCAACGTAACCGGCAGGTTAACTACATAAATAAGTTGACAAATTTACTACGACGATACCAAAATGGAAATTTATAGAAGATAATAGATAAAAGTATGTGTAGGTATATTGGCTTAATGTTCGCCAATGGTCCGGGAGACCGGAGTTCAATCCCAGGTCGTCATACCAAAGACTCAAAAAATGGTACTTGATGCCGCTTTGCTTAACACTCAGCATTTATAAGGTATGAATCAAGAGTAAAGTAAAGCAATCCAGAGAATGGATTAGCGTCCTCCCCTACACCTCGGTGTAGTAGCTATTGACAAAAGAGCCTTCGGGACGCCATCGACTACAGTCGCCAACTTTACTTATATGTGAATGAGTGTCCTTGCAAAAGAAAGTCTTGTATAAGAGTACTTGGTATGTTTTACTGACGATAATAATGGAGTAACTTATTCAGCGAAAATCTTAGGAACACTTAATTCAAACAACAAACTGAAATTTCCTGTTTTTCCGTCGGGCTAGCAACAACGCGTAACTAAGTCTCTGGCCTAACCATGCAAACAACATACCCATCAACTAGCACACATGTTAACTTCCCGGCATGACGGACCACAAACACAGATGACGGGCTCTCCCACCGCCACCTAAAGGTTACATAGGTCTCGACCTGGGAGCGATGGCAATGAAGTGGTTCTCCGCATCCCCCAAAGCTCCAGCATTACTAGAGCCTCACCAATAGATTATTTAGTATCATCCAGGACACTCGTTGGAGGGTTCTTACCCCTTTGCAGAGATGCAGTCGGTGTATCCTACAGCCCCAGTCAATTGGGCTGTATATTATTTTTCATTTTAATAACATTTTCACCATTTTGGTGAAAAAAATGTTAACGAGAAAAACAATCAAAATGGTTTAATAGATAATTATTTTAAAAATCTATAGTAAAAGGATTAAAAAGATATAAAATTATAATGGTTATGCAGTCATTGTTTCCAATCGCCCGCGGAGATATCTATATAAACTCTCTCCCCATCCTTATTATGTTCCATGGGGGAAATGAACGCTTGATATACGAGATTCTACATGTTACATCGTCTGCCCAAGGGGCATTCCTGTTTTTTTTTCTACAGTTACAAGGCACTATCTGGCCCCTCACTATTCCTATTTAATTCGTCTAGTAACTTCCTTTTATGGTTATTTAAGATACTAATTTTTACGGTGTTTCTATTAAAAATTTTATTGAATGGGTTGTTCCTATTAAAGTGCCTATCCAGGAGGTTTAGGAAGTATTTTCCTATGTTAATGTTGGTGAGTTTAAAGAATGGCAGGTTAAACCAAATTACTTTTCTATTTCTGTTCTTACCTCGTCTATTTGAATGAATATTATTGGTGTCACCTACCTTGAGGAGTCCATGGATCCCACTACCCCTACTTCTTCCAATGGTAACGTTTTGTCTTTTAAGAGTCAGAGTTCACTGGGTTTACGTACCCCAGTCTAATCTAGAATCCACTATTTTTGAGGGCTTCATCATATATCTTTTTGTTCTCAGTTTTTTTTTTTTAATATGAGGATAGTCTATTTATCTTATGGTTCACGGCATTAGGAATCTGCTTCAATATCAATCCTGGGTGGTTAGAGTTAACATTTACGTAGGTGGGGGTAGAATTGCTTTTACTAAAAGGTTTTATCTAAATTGAGTGTGAAAGTCAATTTTCAAGTTCGAGGCCACTTCGAATCGTAGTCCTAGTAATTTAAATGCCGAAATAATTTTCTATATTTTTGAGGTTTTGGGGGCCTGTTACTAACCGGGATGAAGATAATCCTATCATCCTGATAAAGTCCCACCTGATTTAAGTTGACAATACAACCCAACGTATCCAAGATATAAATCCCTATTAAGTCAGCTACCTGGGCCGAGTCGTAAGCGCCCAGGGGTACGTCGAAGTTGTCCACGTGGCTTTTCACCTGTTGTGGAGCCAATAAGCACGTCGACCGCGCAAATTATTTTGAGTTTGCTAAGCGTGTGAGTAATTGACAGCCAAAGAACAAAGGGGAGATAACAAATGACAATTTATTTGTTGTGGGTTACAGAATCAGTAAAGTTCAATTGGTGTGTGTCGACGTTGTTGGAGTCAGTTGGATGATTGATGTAGGTAGCTTGTATGGTCCTCGTAGTCAGTAGAAAGACAGCTGGAATGGTCGTCGTTGGTGTGCTAAGACTATCGTGCATTAGCTCTGCAGAGTCGAGCAAACGGACAGGGAACCGATAACTAAGGTTGCCGTACCTTAGGACTGCGAAGCCGAGCGAACAGACAGGGAAACCGTAGCTAAAATTTGCCGTATCTTAGTGCTGCGCAGGCAAACCGATCGAAATGGTTAAGACCGGGTAATCTTAGAGTCCTCTTCGTGTTTGTAAGAACCGTCAGAGATACTCCAACCCAAGGACAGAGACATCTAATGTTCCTTAAAAGTACTTTTTCGCATGTCTATGTAGAAGTAAGGTGAATGCGACCACGAGATATAGAATTACGCCTTTAAGAGCTTCGCTACGAATAAACGCGCTCGCCGATATTTGTCGCTGCCTCCGACCAGACAGGACTTGACACAAGGTTAATGACCCGAAGGTCGATTATAGTGGGGGTTAAAGCGGGAGGGGAGAGGAAAGTCGGGCATGAGCCGAGGCTCGAGCCCTACTGGACTATGATGCAGCTCACCCACCCGAAACCAGGGGCCTTACGGCCTCAAACCTGCCTTTATTGGACTGTGCCGTACCAGCGGGCGTGCTATACAGAGCGAAAGCTGTAGCACGCTATCGAACCGCATAGACAGAGAATTCATCTATAAAAAAATAGAAGTGGAAATACTGCAATGTGGGCATGATAAGCCTAGCTGTACTTGGACCCAAATTCGGGTCCAGGCAAGTATGCCTGGTTATAGCTTAAACTGGACAGCAAGGGTGACATAGATGCCATTAATGCAGCTCAACCACCCGAAGCCGAGGGCCTCAAGTCTGCCTTTATTGAGCTGTGCCCGAACCAGCGGATGCCGCTACTAGAGCGAGGGTATTTGTCATACACCGCACCAGCGTACGAGTGTGGCACAAGGCAGTTTTTTGGATGGTTCCGGTCGCCGGGCCGTAGCCTAGACGCGTCCGGCAGTCCCAAAAATACCTCGGGATCCGTCGGCCTTCCTTTTTCAGGGCGCCAGGCAATAAAACTAACCCCTCCGAGGAGGGTTAAAGCCTGGGGGAACGGCCCTCCTGAGACCAGAAGTATATCCAGTGGTGAGGCACACCCGACCGAACCGTACCGCTCACACCATAGCCGGCCGAAGCGCGTCCCATCAAATGGAAAATTCCCACGCTATTAGTGGGCTAAAAGTTGACCTCGAAGCTTGTTTTATATAAAGGGAAAACTATGTCAGCTTACTAGGCTGCGTAGACGTTTAGTTCGCCTAAAAAGAAAAAAGAAAATAAACGTGGAAATACAGTCCTTCCTTAGCCTGAGATAGAATTGATTATCTTCTGTAGCTTATTTTAATAGTTACTTTTGACGGATGGGCTCTTATGTTGTAAAATGTAATTTATTCCCTTTTTTGGCTGTAACAGCAGGTCAGATTCATCATATCCGGTCGTAGTTTGTGAACAGTTCGCGACATGCTTCCTATCTGGGAAGTTCTACTTATGGTCCCTAAATAAAATGTAAACGCATTATTCTTTTAGTTTCTGTAACCTATCTTTAGCGCTCGCGAATTTAGCTGCATCACTGTTAATTAGGGTGGGAGTATCGTTATGGTCAATTCGATAGGATTCCGTGATCTTATCAAGAATTTGGTCATAGTCATATGGGCTAATTTGGTATTTAGTCTTGGATTTGTCTGCTCTAACCCAAATTTTCCCGGATTTCCTCATTCAAAATCCCCTTTCACCTTCGCCTGGAATCAATTTTTTGTATTTCTGAAACTAATTTTCCGAATCAGTCTGAAATGGGTCCAGTTTATGGTTGCTGGGCGGTGTCTTTTGCGATATCAACTTCTTTCCGCCTAGCTTCTGCTCCCGTTGTGGGTCTAAAGGGTTTAGATAGAATTGGGTTATAAACTCCACGATCTCCTCTATCTGGGATAAAATGAATTGTGCTTCCCAGGGAACGGGATATTTTTCATTGAGTTTTCCGGCGTAAAATATTACGTGTACCTGGTATGTTGTTTTTTTTTTTTTCCTCTTTCTGCAGAATTCTCCACGAGTACTCAACTAATTGTAAGGAGCGATATATCAGTAATATCCAGTCGGCCTCCGAAGACAATGGCTGAGGATTATTCGTATATAGAATATATGAGGAATTGCATATAAATCTATGTGAGTGCTCGATATATGGCTATTGTTATATATTCCTTTTCAGGTTTATATGATAAAACACACGCACATTATATATAGACATACATGCGATATGGAGCGTCTGAAAAGTTATCAATTATCGATATAATAAAAAAAAAAAAAAAAAAAGTTTAAAAAAATTTTTAAACACAGAAAAAAAAAAAAAATCTAATTAGAAATTAAAATAATTGGCTCTCTTTGAAAATGAAGGTCGCTTGACAAGCAAACAGGAACTGCTATTTCTCAACCAACAGGTATATAAAGGCAGTTCCATGGGAGGAGCAAAAGCCATAAAAATTTAATAAATTTGAAGAGCAAAATGAAGGATTTGATTTCCAATAAAATGATTATTTTGTATAAATAGTCATTTCAGATTTTCTTCCAAAAAATCTTAATTTATTGATCAAACATGCTATACCAATCAAAAAAAAAAAAAAAAAAAAAAGTTAACTTATCTTTATCAGAATTAAAAAGCTCTTATAACATTAGTGCGAAAATTAAGAATATTCCAATGAGAACTAGCTATGTACTAAATAGCTTTTTTTTTTTTTCCCCCCTCTCTTTAAATACTTGTTTGCTGTACCATAATCCCAGAAAAATCTGAAGGAAAAAAATGCTACAGCAAAATTAAATACCTCTGCTTCGCTATTAAAAAAATAGCGCGGGGGGGGTAATTTTTTTAAAAAAGTCACTGAAAAATCAAAGTAAACAAAAAGCAAAAACGGTTTTCTTTTTTTGACAGAAAAGTTAAATTTTGTGAGGTGGGTGATCTTTCATTTTATGTCAGTAAAATTCGAAAGATGAAAATAGACCAGTAGCTATTTCCACTCGTTGCATTACAAATTATATGTATTTTTTCAAAGGGCTTTATTGATTTTAGTTATCGTGTTTATCACATTTATGCAAGCACGAAGGTCGCCTTGGTTTAATTTTTTTTTTTTTTTTTTTAGGGGTAATGCACTCATATTCAGCATAATCATTTTCTACTAAATGTACATTATGTGACTTATTGACAATAATTCAAAAATACCTTGCCAAGCATGGAATGACTAAATAAAAATGAAACGAAAATAGGCCGATAAGGGTAACATGTATTGGAAAATATAGGATTATTTGCACTTAGTAAAAGGGTCACCACCGCGGACTAGCGCCCAACTTTTAAATTTACGTCACTAGTGCTGGCAGAGACCATACGGACGTCTTTTCAAATCACTTCGGTTCCAAAACTTAGTAGCTCTGCAGCTAGGATTTATCTGCTAAGCCTAAGTTTGCAGCTCACCGTTAAAATTTTTTTAAATAGATATTCGCACAGTTATAGTGTTTTGTGTTCTTTTTTTATCCGCAATGAGACCCGATCCGTTGAGGTGAGAAAATATGAGGCCGAGCAAAAACTACTTTGCAAACAATAGTCTACTGAGGTCCATCTTGGAACTGGAGTGATTTGAAAAGACGTTCGTATTATCTCTGCCAGCACTACAAGTGATAAATAAAATAAAAAAATAAAGAGGGGGGCAACTCGCAGTAGTGTGCTGATTAGCATCTTTATCGCCAAGGGCAGATAATTAATCCTATATTTTCCACTACATAAAGGCCGATTTTTTTTTTTTTTAGACCTTATTTTTTCCGATGCAGATAAAATAATTTCGAATCTACAAGTCCACCGCGGGTGCCTCATGTAATGTAAACCTTAACCACCCATAAGTGAGTGCACATTGATTGGTTTTGTGTTGTATTTCAACTGTAGATATTACTGTTACATTTTAGAGTCGTTACTATGAAAAGAATCAAATAAATCTTATTAAAAAAATAAATTTAAAAAAAAAATAATTTCTGGTAGAAATTTCGCATTTAAAAACAGTTACTTGCAATTTTCTCAGAATTAAAATGAAGGAAAAGTTAATTTTACATTTAAATTATTTAAAATGTAAAAACTTTAAATCAATAGAATTGTGTGTATTATGTATTAAAGTACAAGATACTGGCATGTATAAATTAAAGGAAAAAAAAAAAAAGCACTCTTACCAGCTGACAATCGATGCCTCCTCTTAAAGTATGGATGATCAAAAGCGTAAGTGTTTATCAAATTCGAAAACGTTATCCCGTGTAACAGCTTTTTCTTGCGGACCTCCGTATAAAAAAATATTGTTCAATGAAAAACCACAAGATTGATTTAAAACATTCTTTTAAATCTATTTTGTTTTTTTTACACTAACATACGGACGTCAATTTTAAGACATTTTATAATATAAGTCCCCCTCCACTTTCATAACCACATCCTTAGTCGATAAAACTACAAAAATGAATAGAATAAAGTTTAAAATAACAAACCTAATTTTGTTCTACTTCAAAAATAAGGTATCCGTATGAAGTTATTTCTTAAAAAAAAGAAAAAAAAAAAAAAAAAAAGAAAAAACATTATCTGTGGAATTCTTCATGAAGGGAGTCAAATTAACAAAATGAATGATGCGTATGACAAAGTATCTCAAAGAATTTATTGCTTTCATTACTAAACATTTTATTAAAATCCAATAAATTAGTATATTTAGAAGAGAGGGAATATCTTGGGGAGGAGGGATCAGCAGGTGCGTGTTTTTGTACATACCTACAAGATGTTGTCCTCGTGGTGTAATGGTTAAAGCGATGAACTGCGGAATCGTAGTACGCGAGTTCGTACTCCAGTCGCGCTATTACGTTCACTTTCGGGCAAATACCCTTGGGAAAGGTATAAACCCCCTTATTCTCCCTCCAGCTATGGATAAATAGTAGGACGGACTAGGTTCTTCAGCCTTGGTGAGGCAACTAGTCTAGGAGAAGGAAAACTCTGAATTCAAACCTGTTAAACTCCGCTTAAAAATTGACCTTGTGTCATATCCTGCCCGAGCGGAGGGGGTTGGTAAATAGTACCTACAAGATGTTGAATTCTCATACTGTCAGAAAAATAAATAAAAAGCTTAATATGAAGCCAATTTAAATGTTATTAATGTGAACACAAAAAAAAAGTAAAATAAAAAGCTTTAAGAGCGCTTAATAATATGATGCAATAGAAAATATAATTCTTTTGGATTAGTGAAATTGTATCGATATTTGTTCTGCTTAAAAAGGGGACCTTAAGTTTGCCTTAGCTTTTGACGCACTTTTCTCCATTCACAGGCTAAATCTAAATGTTATAAAATAAAGAATATTTTTACTCGTCAAGAATAAACTGGGACCATTTTTGTTTTAAGTTATTAAGTCAGAAGAAAAAACCTACAGCAACTATTTCCAGTTTTGGTCTTTGTATTAGAGTTGAATATCAAAAATGCTTGTTGGAAAAATAAGTTTTAGATTTGTAAAAACATTAAGTCTTAAGACAATTATAGAGGATTTCACTATTCCAATAAAAATTGTTTTAATAGTACGTTCAAAAACCATGTAAACATACTTATTGTCCTTCTTTATGAAATAAATTAGATATGATTTTCTACACTTTTTTTGTGTGCGTATGGCCTTCCATACTAATTACTTTTTTTAGCAGTAAGTACGCATTACCAACTATTTGGATTTAAATAGCGATATAGTTATCTGCGTATTTTTTTATTTTTTTAACATAAGGCTTTTTGATTCTTTGAATATTTCTAAATCAATAAAAAGAGCGAAGTCGAATAAACATTGAGTGGGGGAATCAGGATTCCTGTCGCTTTTTAATTTTTTTTTTCTTCTAATAATTTTACTATTTAATTGTAACTAATATCCCAGACCTTTCCTGCAAACATAATTCGCATACGATTATTTCTACTTTCTGTGGTTAATATTTGTCTTGAACAGTACAAAAAGGTTTTTCTTTGACAATTTCAGGGCATTGTCCAGTTACATAAAATTCTTTAAAAGACCTTGTGAGATTACATCTTGCGAATACACACTAATTAGATTAACAATATACTTATACCGATCATTTTAAAAATTATATAATTCTATTTCATATCAATATATGAACAGGTCTTAATTAGAACAATGACTATTATCAACTTGATATTTTTATTTTGTCCATGTTAGAGTTGTTCCCCTTCATTAGTTTTAAATGCCGAAATTGCTATGCCATTACTTATTTAAACCTTCCATTCGTGGTAGGTTCTTGTAATTAAGCAAACGCTTCGCATCTTTGAAACAATAGCAGGCTCAGTGTAAACTCTTACCAGACAGCTTAACTTTCAATAGCCAGATTTTTCCCCTTCAAAAAAAAAAAACCAAAAAACATCCGGAATTTAGCTGGATTTGAATTATCAGACCAAGTTTCACGATTATTTCCAATTTGAGGCGTTCAGTGAAACAGATCGGTTTGTTATACCATAATTGAGTTTTTAAAAAATACTTGTGCATCTATGTTACCGCAAAAAGCCGAACTTTCCCGAAAGAATCGGAATATGCTGAAACACCTTGCAAATCAAATTTAAGATAAAATAATTCAATCAATTTGTTACAAACAAATGTAAACATGAATTTATCGCAGCTAAGCGAAAATCTATGTGCAGAAATGGTGATCCAAGTCTGCCAAGAAAAAAAACCTTATTGGCAAATTAAAAGTTGCTGGGCATGTGAGCTTCCTTGCTAGCGGTATTAAAAAAAAAAAAAAAAAAAAAAAAAAAAAAAAGGGAAGTTATGCCTGGAGAGGCCGTAACACCAAACGCAGCACCTGGATTATTAAATTGTTAGGTGGAAGTACAGAATAGTTACAAAACATCCCCCTCACTATGGTAAGAATGGATTTCTAGATTAACGTTACTTCTGCACGGTACAAGAAGTGCATAAATACGAAAAACATTTAAAATAGATAAAATTCAAACTATTTTTTCATATTGAAAATTACCATATATTGACTATTGATTTCTTTTTCTCCTGAAAAGGTTGGTAACATTATCCATTAAAAAACTGTCTTATTCTCTTTTTTGTCTTCATGCGTTTTGTCAACAAATTGGTTGACTTATTTTATCGTCTGCTTGCTTAAATTTCCTTCCGGAATATTCCGAGTCTTCCCCTTATCGGCCTGGAAACGCTCGGGAAAGTTCGGCTTTTTGCGGTAACAGATGCATTAAAAAAAAAAAAAAAAAAAAAAAAAAAAAGTTTATAAACTAAATCCCCCCCCTTACTTCGCCTACTACTACACTCGGAAAAAATTTAGTTTTACACGTCTAATCTTAGTTGAAATTAGTATTATCTTTAATGAAAAAAAGACATTTTTAAAAATTTCATAAAAAAATAGCAACGATGCTTTCCCTTCATCTTGTGAGCACTGAAGTATAAAAATGATGCAGTTGAATAAGGTTGTTTAAAATTAAGAAAGTAATTTTCCCCCCAACAGCTAGTAAAGTTACCAGATAGTCCAAATTCTTGTAAATTTAATTTCTGGAGAGGAGGATCCTCAACTTGAAACTTGTTCCTGAAATGGATAAACATTCTACATAGTTTGATGTAGAAGTGAACCCGCCTTTGAATGTGGTTTTTCGACGTAACCCACCCACACCTTACAATATTTTTTGTTACCAAATGAGGAGTAGTAAGTTTACATGAATTACAACATTCATTTTCTGTAAGCAAGCTGAACTAACAAACATTCACGTGAGTTTACGTCTCATTGGGTGTCCCATTCATACGGCCTTGAGTCACATACGAGCAAAAGACGCTTAGTAAATTTACAACATTCATTTCATTTTTTTTTTTTTTTTAGAAATTCTCATTCAACTCTACCAATAGAACTTTGAATCCTAACATGGCCCTAACTTTGTAAGACATTTTCCAAAAGGGCAATTTCATAGTTTAGTTAGTGTTAGCTGAAGTGACCATTTTAAAACAAAAGATAAGTTGCAAATTTAAATATTAAAAAGACAATTTATTAGACGAGTAAACTTGAGCTGAGAAAGGGCAGAGTTATGTGTTAAACTTAAATTCTTATTAAAATAAGGATTTTTTTTAAATATGTGCTAACGCAATGCTTCACGGTGCAGGTTCTTGCTTAAACTACCAATTCATGTTTAACGACACGATCGCCTGTTGGATATACATTCTTGAAAATCTTTATTCCGATAATTTATAACTCTCTACCACGAAGGAAAATATTGCAAAATGTTAGTAAAGAGAAAATATTTTAATTACGAAACTGAACCCAAGTGAAAAAATAAAGAGGGGGCATTTAAGGTCAAGTCTTGGGACCGAAATACAGAATAAAACTATCAAAAATATTTACCCGCTCATGATAGACTCAAATTCCTTTAATCTTTGTATTTCAACATTATAAAAACTAAATTATTTAATGAAGACGGAAACTTGCTTTCAGCACAATCTTTGAATCGTTTAACCTAGTTTTACAAGAAATAATTTCATAAAATACTATTACCCCTCCCCCAATGGCACTTTAGCAAATTTTACATTTATCGCAGTATTAACATATATACCACACTATAGTTTATGACAAAGAAACTACACTAAATTTACTGAATGATTCTATTTACGCTTTCGGTAATTCTATTGAGCAGCCCAAATATGAAAATGGTCATTCATATGCAAAATCATAGAAATTTAATATTCATCATCTAGATAAGATGGGAGTTTCAATGATTTGCTTCGTTTTTGTCTCTTCTTAAACTAAACATGGCCGATCTGTAACTTAAGGCATTAACAGTAAAACAAAAGAAGAAAAAAAAAAAAAAAAAAAAAACAAGCTTCTTATCTAGATTTTAATACATTATCGCAAAAAGTTTATAGAAAAAGCAATATGTTCGAAATCGCCAAAAAAAATGTTAAGAAATATTTAGTGGAAATATTTAGTTCACGGATTTAGGAAGTAGCAACGAAAGTTTAACATTATTCGTCTATTTTCCATGAAAACCTAAAGTTACTGAAAAACAGCTAAATCAACACATCAATTTCGACTTTAGCAACATTTAAAGAATCAAAAATTGAATCGTCTGTACAAAAGATGGTACTTGTCAAGATAATCAAATTAGAGGAAACGTTCCGCGCATTCCAAATAGTGATTTACGTCCCTTCTCAAAATAAATTTTTTTTGTGAATGAAAAAGATAACATGCCCTACTAAGTTTTTCAGGTGGACAAATACATTGAGCGATTACACACACGAGGAAAAAAAAAAAAAAAATCCCGGCGTAGTATAAGATCTTATATTTAACAGTACTAAAGCCGGCTTTATATTAAATTTTCCCACATTATTGTAGATTAAAAATCATCTTTTAAATTTGACAAAACAGGTCAAAAGATTTCCACCACTATCAGTTAAGATGGGAGATTACATTGACCCAGTAGTAATTTAAAGCTAAAGTGTTAATCTAGAAGCTTCTTCAGGTTTCTAAAATGGAAAACACGTGACAATTTAAAATTGTCACGCTCACCTAATTTTGAATAAAAATTAAATATCTAAACTGATATTTATAAACGACTTATCTCCAGTTTTAGCTTTAAGAAATTAGAAATTAGATAAATAGCGTAATTTCAAACTTTTATTTTTTTTTTTTTATTGATAGAGCCGTTTTTTGTATTAAGCCAAGCCTTGGTGTCAACCGACCAAAATACGCGCCCAACTAACCATAAAGTCACACGGCATATGGAAGGTCATAGTAGTGGGAGGAATTTAATCTGAAATAGAAACAAACTTACTAAAACCTTAGAGAAAAAAAAGGGGGGGGCATTTAAAAACTAATCACTACCTTAAGCCGAAAATGTAAATTGAAATAAATGAGAGTATCCAGAACATAGACAAAAATCACTTACCGTATAAACATCGTGCTTGACTGTAGAAGAGGAGAGATGAGACGCCATTCTTACAGGGAAAGAAAAATGTCATTACACGTGCAAATTAGACATTTTAATAAAAAGAAATAAAACATTAAATACAGTACGGCGAAACCACGTGGTACCACACAGTCATCAAAAAGAAAAAAAAAAAAAAAAAACCCACACACACAGGCCCGCAAACAGCACACTTTCTGTAATAAATAAAAATTGTACACAAGAAACTGATAGGTGAAATATCACCGAAATTTTATTATGGATTTTGCCATAAAGAATTATAGATAGTTCATTCATGTAGCTTTCTCCCAACTCTTGAGCCAATTTTTAAAGTTGTCCACTGTTAGCAATCACAACTTTCTTAGAGGTCTTGCCACTGTGGGAACCTACATTTTCAATATCCTTAACAACTTTTAGGCCTTCCACAACTTGACCGAACACGACGTGTTTGCCATCAAGCCATGGTGTCGCTACTGTAGTGATAAAGAATTGAGAACCGTTGGTGTTGGGACCGGCATTAGCCATGGACAGTAGGCCGGGTTTTTTGTGCTTTTCAGTGAAATTCTCGTCAGCGAATTTTTCACCATAAATACTCTTTCCTCCAGTACCATTATTGTTGGTAAAGTCACCACCTTGAAGCATGAAATCAGGGATGACCCTGTGAAAACTACATCCCCTGTAGCCAAAGCCTTTCTCTCCGGTGCACAAAGCTCGAAAGTTCTCTGCCGTTTTCGGAACAATGTCATTGTATAGCTCAAAGATGATGCGACCAGCAGCAATCCCATCCATGGTGATATCAAAGAAGCACTTCGATCTTGCCATCATTAAGGCAGTTGTGTGAACACGAGCAGGTAGAAAATGCTTGTTTAGCAGTCAGGCTCCAATTGAAATGATTGCTGCTGTTGCTGCAATTTATACTTGACACAAGGAAAGACAACTCCTCAAGTCATACAGCTTTTAAAAAATAAAGAATAAACTTCATACAAATTTTACAGTAAAGCAAAAATAAAATAATTTAAGGCTATTAAGAGAACTGTTCTAGATAATTGGTTACTTTCAATAAATCCAGTAAAAATTTGAAAAATGATTTATTTCTTTATTTAACATTTAATATTAAAAATGAATATAAAGATAATATCACTTGTTCTTTGCAATGTGGTAGCCTACATAGCAGCAGCAGCAGCTTCTTCCGTTAAGATGCCGGTTTTCTATATATATATATATATATATATATATATATAAAACGTACTTTTTACAAAAATCAAATAAAGGGCTTGGTTGAAATTTATGGTTCATGAATTTATAATGTAAATATTCAATGACCATTTTTTTTACGTAAAAAATAAAAATAAAATAAATAGTATTAATTAATAAAAGCCAGGAGCTAAAAAGTACTGTCTTCAAAGATATTAATCACAGATAAAAACCTTATCAGTGATTCATTTTACTTTCGGGGTTCAGATTCCCACTCCAACAAAATCCTTTTGGTTAAAGTACAAAGTTATAAGATATCCCCTTAGATTAATACACCATATTGAATATTATAAATTTAAGTTGAGAATTTTTTTCAATGTTTAGTTATGTCATTTTAGAATTGGTTACAACCTCGTATCGTGAAATTAAGTATTTTATACAATATTATTTCTTGAACTTTGTGCCCAAAATTAACTACGTGCATTAAACCCCCGTAAGAAATTATCCGTTTTTGTTAAATTCATTTAAGCTAACTATTCAAAAACAGTTTGTTTAAATCTAACTCAGTCAGGCATAACTTTATAACACCCTTGTGAACAAAAGGCTTAAGAATTTACTAATAAATCTACTTTTACACGAGACAAAATGACTTGCAATGATTGTGACCGTTAAAACCTTTGAAATATATGCGATCCACGAACGGAGAGATTTTTGAATACAATTGAGAATACTTTTTAATGTGTTCATTTTTTTTTTTAAACATTTAATCATATTGTTTTCAATCTTGCCATCAATATCTTAGATTTAAAGATTAAAAATATTTTCTCAGTTGAAGTTTTATTTTTCGCATTGTTCAGTCTGTCACTTTGCGATTTTTTTTCTTTATAATCAATATATCAACTTATATATATATAAGTTGATATATTGAAACAAAAACATATCGTAAGGTGATGCTATTTTTTTTAATCCATTTTTTTTAATAATTTGGTTTAGTTACAAATATAGAAATTCAAAAAATGCCAGTAACTTAAAACTATGTCACTTTATTCGAGTGAACACGATATTACTAGCTATGTGTGCTTGGTAAGCATTTAAATTTAGGTTTTATTTATTCAAAAATGTATTACAAAAAGAATAAAATTAAAATAAAAAGTCCTAAAGTGTTTCTTATTGCAAATCTTGTAAAATTTGTTCAAATAATTAGAAAAAAATTACAAATTATCGTATAAAAACTTCCACATTTTCCTCAGAGTAGTGGGTTTTCCTACACTCTGCATCTTTCGGTTGCCGAGGAAAAAAAATAAAGGCCGAGAGAAGAGAGATCCATATAAAACTAACATACAAAATCTTAGTCCATGAGCAAAGCAGGACAAACTGGTTAAATTAATATACAAAAAATTTTAATTTTTTCACCTTTAGAATTGGTGATAGAATTTTTTTTTTAATTTTAAAATTCATGGTGATAACTTTCAACTAATACCGAAGGTAAAAAAATGTGTATAAATTCAAACGAGTTTTCTGGCACAGGCAGTTACGGCTACACAGATTTCTAAAACTTGGGCTTTTCTGGCTAAGCCGGGATGGAAGTAATATTTCAATTAAATTAATGATAAAGTTAAGTAATATGATTTAATAATTGAATGGCTCATTAAAATGTAAATAATTAAAAACGGGAATCAAAACCTTAGTATAATAATAGGGGGAAAAAAAAGAGCAACCAATCCCAATAATGCAGACTGTCTGTTTAAGCCAATGAAAATACTGATAGTTATTTTCAAAACCCTTCTCCTGGGAGCCAGATAGACATGAACAGTATTAGATTAGCAAGCAGACCGCTTACCATCAAATGAGATAATCAAAAAAATTTTAAAAAGTAGAACATCGTTCTAATTCCTATTTTGCCGAGTCTCAGCTTTTTGAGATCTGAATGAAGCAGTCTATTTCATCTCGAGTTATTAAAGTTAGAGTAACAGGAATAAGTAAAGTTGGCGACCTTAGTTGAGGATGACCAGAAGGCCCCCTTTTCAATAGCTACTACACCGAGGTGTAGGGGAGGGCGCTACTCCATTCCCTGGATTGCTCCACTTTACCCTTGATCCATACATTATAGTGCTAAGCAAGGCGGCATCAAGTACTATTTTTTGAGTCTTTGGTATGACTCGACCTGGGATTGAACCCTGGTCTCCCGAACCATTGGCGAATAGTAAACCATTATTACACGTGGTGTATTTGTAATTTGCAAGCCGATTATGAATTCGATTTTCACTGGCTGCTCATACTCTCAGCCTTGTGTCAGACATAAGTAAATTACAAATTATCACTAATCTGTTTAAAATAACGTTTTACGTGTCTGCACGTAAAGGAGAAAAGGTCCGTGTTCAGCCTTAAGACAAACAACAACCTGATTACACTTAAAAATATGAGGACCAAATCAGATTTTTTTTTCAATATTTTATATTTATATGAAGTCGAATTAGATCGGAACCTTGGTGTATATAGGTTCAACGAATAATCTAATCATCACTAAATCTTTCGGTACTTATCCAGTGATTTACATTTAAGTGTGCCGATTTGTAAGAATTCGGATAAATTAGATCCAAAATAAAATTCCCTTTTCATTAAATTACCATGCAGCGTATAAAATACCTACATTTTCAGATACCTTTCCGAGCACTTCAGCCACTAACGTATTTCAAAAACCTTCAGCATCACGGAAATGAAGCCTTTCCTTTGCTGTCACTTGCATTATTTTTGTCCCGATTTAGCAACCTTTATTTTAAAAAAATAAATTTAAAAACCAAAACACAACCCTAACAATTTTTTTAATAACCACGCACACAAGCGAAAGTTTAAACATCCGAAATTCTCGAAAAGCAACTCATTTCACTAGTACTTGGAAAAAAAAAAAAAAGTCGAATTTGCATCTTCATTAAAATTCACTTCGTTTATTAGGATAAATGAGTTATCCTGTAAATTTAGTCCCATTTTCTCAGTAATTGTTACCCAATCTTCGTTTTAAAATTGCTGCAAAGCAGCAGACGCACATTTTCCAGATCATTAATACCCTTCAATACCTTAGGTTTGTTTTGCTACAACTGAAATTGCGGCCATTCTAAAACGGCAAAGTAATATTTGTCTGGTTGAAGTTTAAAAACTTTATCGGGAAAATGTGAAATCAATCAGGAAAGTAACATTTTAATTTTTTTTTTCGTCAATGCCTAAAGGAACATGGTTATCTAGATAATTAACAACTTTTAAGAGCTACGAGCACTGATGAAGCGAGCCTTTTTTAGCAATTGTTTATACCCAATTAGAATAAAAAGTACTAGAAAGTTCATGAACGGCTTACCCAGTACAATTGGTCATTTGAAATTCTAATAGCATAGGCTTTGTAATGAGACGCAAGTTTTAAGAACTTGCAGTTTAAATAGAGGGAGTGTATACTGCCGTTACTGGTTTAAGAAAAATCAGTAAACAATTTTAAAGTAACACCCACGTTTTTTTTCAGTTCTTTCTTATAAGTAACGAGAAGTGTTGAGCAGTTTTTGAGTCTTAACTTTTACAGAGGAGCTTAACATAAGGTCGAAGTGTGGTATTGTTTAAAACGTTACCTATCAACAAAAAAAAAAAAAAAAAAAAAAAAAAAAGTTTGGGTATTACGTGTTGATTTTCCAATATATTAGTTGTGTACAGGTTAGTCTAGCGATCACGTAGTATTGAAGAGAAGTTTCAGTAAATGAACTATTTGATTCGCTCACACGGTATTTTAATTTCCTCTGAAAATATCTGCACTAAGCAGGCAACAAATGACTCACGATTTTTAAGGAATATATAAAAAGTCATATTTCCCCCGCCACAAGCATTCACAATCTTCCATTTTAGCCTTGTTTTCAATTGATAATGTATAGTTACCGTGACTGGCGACTGATGATACTATTTAGAATTTTAAATCTGGTAATTATTGAAAATTACACTGAATGATTTCAGGGCTTTGAATTACACCTATTAGAAACTAAGGCGAATTACTTCCCTTCATCAGAAAGGAGACAACAGAGCATTAGGTTACGTCACGTTATCGTGCAATGATTAAAATGAAAACAAGAGCGGAGTTTAGTTCTTACCGCTACTTAGTCATTCAAGAAATTAGTAGCGTTGTCAGAAATCTACAAAATATAACTACACTTCTGGTCTGCTCATTTTAATTAAGTCTTAAAATAAACATTTGTCGGAACTAAGTTTAAAAGACTATTTTTAAGCTGTATTGACGCATCGGTTTTAATTTGAAGCACGCTGTACCATTACAAATCCAGTGACTCAAATACTGAATTTCAGTAGTTTTTGTCAGGAACACGAGTACGCTTATTTTATGACATCTTAATGACTCTAAAGTAGTTTTCAAGCAGTGCAAGAGGGGGGGGTAATTTTTCCTTTATCTCCGAGAAAATATTAGAGGGTGGGGAGCTTTCATTTTAATTTTAAGTTTTTTTTTTTTCGTAGCCTCTTATGGGTATGGTATGGAAGTAGTAATTTGCTTTCAGGACATATTAATGAATGGCTTTGACAATATTTGTAGATACATTAAAGACCACGAATACAGAGAAAGAAAGCACTTACCTGCTTTAGTGCGTTATTAAACGAAAGTGACAGCTAACGCGTCTTTCTACCGAAGAGAAGAGAAATAGGATCACGAATTTCTCGACTTGGAGAAATCCGAGAACTAGAAGAGAATTTAAATACATAACAAAGTGATTGGTCTTCCCTGGAGAGAAAAAAAGCTGAATTTAAACAAAATTAGAGAGCAAAAGACCGGAAGTCACACGAAAATGATTTTATTACGGATTCTTTCCTATATATATATATATTATATATAAAATGGATGCCGATTCTCCCTTAGTTTTTTTAAAGCATGCATTTTAGTTTCGTAATGCATTTAGTCCAGCACTCCACAGTCTTGAATGATAACTTTCTTGCTGGGTTTACCACTGTTGGAACCTACATTTTCAATTTGCTTAACAATGTTCATGCCTTCCACAACTTCACCGAACACGACGTGTTTGCCATCAAGCCATGGAGTCGCTACTGTAGTGATGAAGAATTGAGAACCGTTGGTGTTGGGACCAGCGTTAGCCATGGACAGTAGACCGGGTTTTACGTGCTTTTTGGTGAAATTCTCATCAGGAAACTTCTCACCATAAACACTCTTTCCTCCAGTACCGTCTCCGCGGGTGAAGTCGCCACCTTGAAGCATAAATTGAGGAATGATCCTGTGAAATCTTGATGCCTTGTAACCAAAACCTTTCTCGCCGGTGCATAAAGCTCGGAAGTTCTCAGCTGTTTTTGGAACAATGTCGTCATATATTGCAAAGATGATTCGACCAACAGGAGATCCGTCCATAGTGATGTCAAAGAAGCACTTGGTTCCCGCCATTGTTTGTTGTTTTCTAGAAGTTTACGACAATGAAGTACAGAGCTAACTATTAGCTACACTAGTCAACTTACTGGGTCAGTGGCTTTAAATACTGTTCTTGCCGCTGCTGCTTCAACTGCTGCTGCTATTTGACACACGGAAGGTAATTTATCTGATAATTAGATTCTCATTGAATCCGATATTCAAAATTAATTTTGTTTTTACGAGTGCGATTTTATAATTATAAATTATTAAAACCAAATAAATTGATCTTTTCTTCAAATTATATTTAAGGAGAAATAGCTATTTCATGAAGACATTTTAGTTTTAAATGAAATTTTTAAGCATTGTAATGTATATTAAAATTTACAGAGCAAAGTTTACATTACAAGGTTGAAAATAAAACTCATTATGCTTTGGGAGTTTTAAGCATTTTTACAAGCAGGATCCCTTTCTTTCTTTCTCTCTCTCTCTCTGAGGATTTTTAGTTTATTGTGAAAGATTCCACACGTTTATTCTCCAGCCAAACTACTTTTTTAACATTTTGTTCACATTTAGAAAATGACCTATTAAATTCTTATTGATATCATTAAATCTTTTAGATTTCTTGAAAACAAAAAGTAAATAAAATTATTTTGAAAAACTGACTTTAATATTCTTTTCTGAATAAAGTCAGTTTCCCGTTCATACTTTCTTTTCCTATTAGTCGAAAGCATTTTCAGATGCATCCCATATTTTTATGTCGAGGTCGATAAAAAATAAATTGATAGAAAAAATATATACTTTTATTTTTGGTTTAAAAAATTACTTGAGTAGATGTGATTAAAAGATAGAAACAAAACTTTTTTGGTGACTTTATTTTACGTTTTGAAAATTTCCCCTCCTTTCAATTTTTTTCGTTTTGTTCCTGCTTTTAAAAGATTGTCACTTGTTTCTTCGTCTGCTATGTTAAACTTATGAGGTTTTTTTCTTACGTTTGAATAATTTATGTTAACATAGTGGTATAAACCATTCCAGGAAATACGATATGCTTATATTTCATCATTTTTTATGTTCTAATCATTAAATTTATTAAAACTTGAAGATAGTCATAATCGTGAACAACACTGAACATTTTTGTCTGCTCCAGTGTTTGTTTGCTTGCTTTGTAGAAAATTCACATTTTTAAAAATATTTTACGATTCAAGTCTATTTTGATATTTGCTATAAATCGCGTTATATATTTATGATTTAGTTTTTCTTTTCTAATCTTTATTCATGCTAATGATTTGGTTACGACCCAAGTAAGTAGTCATTAAGTCTTTAACTTTATGGAAAGGAAGGCCATCTGGTTTTTTTTTATTTGAAACCAAAAAGTAATTTTAATTTTGATTGACTGTCTCAAGTACCTGCTTGATGACGCTCATTACCATAAACATTAATAAAAGGAAGGAAAACTATAACAGAGGTTCGTCTCCTTTCGTAATCAATCAATTATTTCTTAAGTAAACTATACTAAATAAGAGTATATATAAGGTCATGTGTACTGTTAGATTTCAAAAGAAATAGTCGCCGCGTTTCTATTTAACTGAGCAACTAATAATAGAAGACTATATTGCACTAGTGACTACTATATCTCTCTAGTTAACTTTGTTTTGCAAATAATTGGTTAATTAATCTTTTTTGTTTTTCATTTTGGTTTATTTTTTCCTATACTTATTGCACCTTCGTTTTGATTACTGACACTGATTTAGTTGTTTTCAAACCGGCATCGGAGACAAATGGTTATCTACTGACTCCTACAGTTAAACATTTTAACAGGAATATTTTGTAACGTACAAATTACCTTAATTTAATGTTTTACATTAAATCAATTTGTCAGATTTTAAGAATAAGCACACTCAACTAAAAAAAATATTGACTTTTTGGCAAAAAATATTTTCGTATTAATGCGCCATGGATATTCAGATTCAGATTAATTCTTATTTTGAAATTATTTTAATAAAAGGGGTATGAGTAAACTAGCCCTGATTTTGTGTCTTGTGTTAGACCTTTGTATTCTTTTCAAATAGCGCCCCCCCCCCGACATGCTTGCGCTACTTTTTTTGTAATGTTAAATTTGTTTCACAACTGCTTAGACATATGAGACGTATTTTTCAAAGGGAATGTTAAAATTTGACACCGGAATCAGTCAAGATTATTGAACCCTACCCCCTAAAACTTAAAATAACTTTTCGACCCTTTTTTTTTTTTTTTTTTTTTTTTTGATAACCTGAATGTCTGCTGTTTAGAAAATAATAATTTGAGGAATTTTTTGCAAAGAACCAATTACAAATAATTTGGATAGAAGGATGCTTATTCCGAACGTCCTCCATTATTTTTATTTCTATCAAGTAAGTTACATCTGAACAACCTGGGTCTCGTCTTGAAAAAAAATAAAATAAAAACAGAAAAACATTTTTTTGCAAATATTTTTTATTGATTGATAAAACCAGGCAATTTGTCAGATTTGAAAAATATTGATTTTCTATGGTTTTAAACGCATGTCCTGTTTATAATATAAATATTATGTCGAAACGATCTTTGACTTTTCAACATGCACGTACACTAGTTATCTTCCTCTTGTTTTTATTATTCTCTGAGGGGAGGAGGAAAAAGAATATCCCTAATAGTAAGGGTGGAAGCTAATTATTAGGATTCAAATTTTAATGTCATGTACATGATTTCAAAGTTGACTATAAATAAAATGGTAGGATCTTTTGTAGAAGAGCCCCACGAAAATAATACCCCCACTATCCCAAAAAATCAGACAAAATGAAATTAATTACTGAAGAGGATGAAATTCATTCATGTCATTGAGTATTTGCATAAAAAGATCGTTTTCTTTATATTTTTGCCGCCACATGAACTCACATGGATAGCTATCTACCATTCTGCAATGTGTTCCACAGTGACGTTTATTCTACATTTTGTACAGATGCTAGATAAATTCAGTGAAAAGACATTAGTTGAATGACAATCAGTCAGACAAACTACAGCAAGAAAGACTTTTGAGTAATAACTTGGCCAGCAATATATGGATGGTAACTATCTTTTGTTTGTCTTATTTTCTGTTAATGTGTTATTTCAGTTGAATGATGTGAGCATTACAAAATTCTTCATTGCCATTACTCCCAGGTCCTCTTAGACCCAGGGTGCTAGTATCTGTTAGAGTACTATCTATGGGTCAAATAGAACTATTTAACCATTTACTGTACTTGAAACAATTTAACTGTGTCCAAACAAATGATTAATGTTAAATTGAGCGATTAGTATTACAGAGCAATACTTGAAATGATTAACTGTGTGGAAACAAATGAACCCTAGCTCATTTTAAAATGTTACCTATAAACTTAAAAATCTTGTATAAACATTAAATAACCCACTATTGTTGATATGCCATAAAACACAACCAACTAATAGGGATGATCAGATGGCTCGAATGGTTTATTACTCATCCAGGTCTTCTCTTTCTAAAAAATCTTTGTTGGTTGGTTGGGTTTTATGGCATATAAAACTTTGTAGGTTTTTTAATACCAAATCCATTTTTATACAAATATTCAGTTCTATTTCAAACAATTCAGTTTAGCAAGAGTACACAGTTTAATTGCCAAAAACATTTCTATTTCAAGTAATTCAGTTTAGTCAAACAGTTCTAATTTAAACAATTCAGTTTATTATAAATATAGTTTTTGTCCACACACAGTTAAATGTCAAAACAATTCTATTTCAAGTAATTCAGTTTAGCATAAGTACACAGTTTAGCTCTATTTGACTCATAGATAGGACCCTATCAGGTTCTACCACTCCAGGCCAGAGTGGACCTGGGAGGGATGACAATGAAGGAGTACTCTGCATTCCCCAAAGCTCCAGCATCACTGGAATTTCACCATCAGATTGTTTAGTGTCATATCCAGGACACTTGTTGGAAGGGTCTTATCCCTCTGCAGAGGTACAGTAGCTGTATTCTACAACCCTAGTCAACTGGGAAAATAAAACTTTGCGCTGTTAAGACTACTTCTTTCTCTTAGTAGTACCTCATACTTCTTGAAGAGCAACATCTTGGCAAAATTCATGTCAACTATCTGGCAAGGAGAATAGGACATCTGTAACATTAAATTCAATAATACTAGCTCATAACAAGCATCTCTTCCAGTCCAATATGATGGAAATAGTCTCTGTTCATTGACTAACATCATCTTGCTTGCCTATCTCTTTTCCATGAACCTCTGCTGTCCATTCATCCAAGAAGTTCTCTGAAATTCAATTGAATTGGATGTTGATGAACAGCTCACTCATGGGAACAGGCCAGACTAAATTCACCTGAAAATGCAACCAAGCAGTACAAGTGAGACAATATTAGTTGCAGAATGAAAGTTACTGGTTTCAGTCAATCAATGTTGTAGGAGAATAGCACTGGTAAATTAGAATTAGATAGATAATCCATTGGCCTAATAAGTAGAAAGTTCACCAATGGTCCAGGAGACCAAGGTTCAATCCCAGGTCAAGTCATACCAAAGACTCAAAAAATGCTACTTGATGCCGCTTTGCTTAACACTCAGCATTATTGTGAAGGCAAATCGACTAAAATCCCAAAACGGGACTTTATTTTTACACTTGCGAAGACGGCGCAGGTTGGCACTTGATCCCCTATAGAATAAGTCCTCGCTCAGAGTTTTTCTCTCAGGCATATAAGACCTGGCATATTACGTGAGGGATTAATTTAGGGCCAGACTGACCGCCGCTGGCAAGGGGTTCCAAATTTCACACTATTCACACACCCACCAAGGCCACTAAACGTCTTCCCCTAGACAACAGAAGATATGGACCTATAGGTTTTAGTCGTAATAATATATTGTAGTAGTCGGCAACTCCGGTTTCCCGTGTGATATTTTAAAGGAATTAATAGGACAATTCTAAGCAAGATAACATAAGGCGAATAGAAGCTGAAAAGGAAATGTGACAAATATATAATAAATGGACAGTCCACGAATATAAATGTCTTTTCTTGACTTTTCTTTTGCTTCAAATTGAGAGAGAGAGAGAGAGAGTGGTATATAAAATTTGGGTATAAAGGAGAAATAGCTCCAAAGTTACTTATCTTATTTTTCGACAGGGTTCCACTGGAGAATCTTTCTTCTTTCACGGGCTAATAGACTTTATGCTATTTTTAATACTGGCTTGAAGAACTCGGGTCCCTCATGTCTCAGATATTCTTTTGTCTTCTACCCGGAATACTCGCTTTGGTTCGTCTGCCCGCTACGAACCCTGCCAAACAACTGACTTTTCTTTGCGTTTTTTCGCCGACGGGGAGAAGGTGCCACTTCCGTTTTAGGGTCCCAGCCAATCATTTGGCTTCTCCCTC
The DNA here is from genome assembly GCA_963585895.1 of Sepioteuthis lessoniana. Taxonomy (NCBI): domain Eukaryota; kingdom Metazoa; phylum Mollusca; class Cephalopoda; order Myopsida; family Loliginidae; genus Sepioteuthis; species Sepioteuthis lessoniana. The sequence continues at coordinate 52,264 of CAUZXS010000597.1, forward strand.
CTTCCCCCCTGGTGTCCGGCGACCTGAGGTTACTGAGTACCAACATCTTTTGGTATCCCCTCTGTGACCTACATTCTTTCTTAACGGTCAATCTTTGACGGCTTGCCAGTTCATTCCAACGGGAGGATAGTATTAATCTTATTTCTATCGTCTCCGTGGGATATCATGTGACAATTATAAAGTAAGGATCAAGGGTAAAGTGGAGCAATCCAGGGAAAGGAGTAGTGCCCTCTCCTACACCTCAGTGTGGTAGCTATTGAAAAGGGAGCCTTCGGGTCACCTTCGACTACAGTCGCCAACTTTACTTTAGATAAGCCTTGTGTGAGTGTATTACCAAGAATACTGTGCTATCAGAGACTAGATAGAGATACTGGCCTGCTTGCTGAAAGAGAAAATAGATTATCACTACCTTAGAATTCTTGTGCAGTTCCTGTCTAGCTTTTTCTCTATACACTTAGTCAGTGTCCATGTAGTGCATCTGTATTGTAGAATTGATACAACTACTGCTTGGAAGAAATTGTGTTTTATTTTATCAGATAGGTGAGACTTCCTTATAATCGATTACCTATCAATAGCAGTCCATGTCTTCGCTAGGCACAATTTAATGTCTTTTTCAGTAGATGAGTCACTGTTACTAAGGTATTTGTTCATTAATTTCAGGGAACCACTATTTAGTAGAGATGTCTCCTTCTTCATTAAAACACATGCACTCCATTTTGTATCCATTCACATAGAGGCCAATGCCTCCTGCTGCCTGCAACAGGGATTCAACTTGGTTAGGTGTATTTGCAAGAAGCGCGATGTCATCTGTGTAGTTTGCATCCCTAATAGTTTGTGCAGGGTATTGTCTGCTTCTTGCCATTTTAGTGTAAAGCCATTATGTTTCATTAGATCTGTTGATGTCCGAAGTACATTGTCTTGGCAGATTATGAACAGACATGGAGCTAATGTAACCCCTTGCAGAATACCTGCAACAATGTCAAAATCTGTGTCTCCATCTGGTGAGTAAACCTTTACTTTCATGTTTTTATAGAGCTCTGAGAGTTTATGTCTCTGAGAGTTTCTTCGGGAAGGCTATATGCTTCCAAGTAGGTGTTGTCAAGGTTCTTGTATTCATCATTCAAAGTGTTTCAGATATTTAAAGAGCATTGAATTTGTTTCTTAGTTTTATCATATATTTATCACTAATATCTCAAGGCCAGATCAATAAAATTAGAAACTCGGTAGAAGATAGACAATCTTGAATAATGTGGTAGTGCCGCGACCTGCCGATAAACATAAACATATCAAGTTACACGCCCGCCTTAGGACAATTATATCCGGGTACGACCGGAACTGACTAAGCCCTTTTTCTTTCTAACGATCTTGACATCTCGTTATAGCTAAAAGAAAAGGATGAATTAAAATTAATAATATTTACAAAGCACTTCGGCCAAAAATAACTTGATAAAACTGGAATTAATAGTCATTGCCAGCTTATAGCAGGTTAAAAAAATACCTAATGGCTACACTCATTTTTTTACAAAAGAATTCCATATTCATGTGGCAGGAGCTGTGTGTCACAGCACTTTCGTCATATCAACAGGCTCTTTTTCAACGCTCGTCAGCTAGCTCTTGGCGAAGCTCTTTAAGGAGGAATCCTGCATTTTGTGCGGTTGCATTCACCTTACCTTCCGGCGTTGATCCCACTTCCCGTGGTAGATCTGCCTTTCTTCCACCTACATAGGTATGCACAAAGGTCCTTTTAAGGACCATAAGAGGTCTCTGTCTGCGGGTCAGAGCATCTCTGGCGGTCAGTAATGACCGGTCGAAATAGACGGCCAGGTGGCAAACACGAAGACGGATTCTAAGACCAACCGGTCTTACTCTCGCTCGGTTCCGATTGTCCGATAAGCTGCGCAGCGCTAATGGCACGGTCCAGCCTTTAGCTACCGCTTCACTATCTGCGCAGTGCTAAGATAACGCCCATCTTAGCCTCGGCCTCCTGGCCTGTCCGCTCATCCGCACGGCTTTGACACGACAAAGCCTTCGCTCCTGTCCGCTCGTCCGCACGGCTTTGGCGCGAACCTAGCCATAGCCATCGACCGCACGGCTTTGGCACAGCAAAGCCTTCGCTCCCATCCGATTCGTCCGCGCGGCTTTGACCCGACAAAGCCTCCGTTCCCGTCCGATTCGTCCACATGGCTTTGGCATGGCAAAGCCTTTGCTCCCGTCCGATACGTCCGCACGGCTTTGGCGCGAACCTAGCCATAGCCATCATCCGCACGGCTTTGACACGGCAAAGCTTTCGCTCCCGTCCGATACGTCCGCACGGCTAGGGGGCCCAGCAAAGCCCTAGCCTTTCCTCGACCTCGACGCTCTTGCAAGGTACAATGCAGGCCACGTAACGACTTGCTGTTACGGACTGTTCTACCACTGCAACACCTGACTCACGTACGACCCGCCGTACGAGCCAGCAATCAGATCAATACACCCTTGGTTAACCACAACATACCGTCATAACCGGGGATATCGATCTACCAACCTCGACCGACCTCAGCTGCCCGCGACGACTGTCCAGCTGTACCCAATGACTCGACCGACCTCAGCTGCCCGTGACGACTGTCCAGCTGTACCCAACGACTCGACCGACCTCAGCTGCCCGCGACGACTGTCCAGCTGTACTCAACGACTCAACCGACCTCAGCTTACCAGCATCAAACATCTAACTGTACTTGACGACTCAACCGACCTCAGCTTACCAGCATCAAACATCTAGCTGTACTCAACGACTCAACCGATCTCAGCTTACCAGCATCAAACAAGCAGCTGTATCTCCACGACTCGACCTACGCCAGTGACCCTCGTCGAACGCCCAGCTGCGAACATCTACAACGCGATCATACCAGCTACCAACATCACCCATCTAGCTGAAGACCACATACAACCGCCACGGACATTTACATACACGCTTGTAAATACGACAAATAAATTGTCACTTGTTATAATCGTTATCTCGCCTTTGTTCCTTCATATTGCTTTGGCTGTTCTCATTCACATAATTCATTTGCGGGGTCGACATACTTATCGGCTCCGCAACAGTAGACAGTAAATGAAGTGAGTAAAAGGAAGAACACCTCCAGAGCTAAACTAAAAGCTGCCAGTCAAGAAGAACGAATAAATGTGTGGAAAGAACATATCTCTATTGTTAAGCAAGGACCAGTCATAGTATGTTGTTTTGTTTGTTTGTTTACGTATCTTTGCCATGACAATTCAGTGATCAGAAGACACTCTTTCAAAAAAGGAATATGCCTCACAATTCAGAGTGCTATTAATCCATTTCTTATTTATGAGGATGTAATCTATCTATGCTTTAGCATTATTTGTATCCGTGTAGGTCCATAGTTTTTCCTTCCTTTTCTGGAATTTAGTATTAAGACATGTTAGTTGGTTTTCAAGTGAGAATTCTATTAGATGTTTCCCATTTTTGTTTGATGAGTTGTGTAAGCAGAATTTGTTTTTGTTTTTACCTATTTGAGCATTCATGTCTCCACCAATGATTAGAACATTGTATTTGGAGATACTCTGGATGAGGGAGGATAGATCATTGTAGAAGATGATTATGTCCATTTTACCATGACTCTGAATCAGATATAGATTGTTGAAAATGAGCTGGAAATGTTCTGATTGGTTGGTAAATGAATATTTTAGGTTTGACGAAAGGGAAATGATTGCATAAAACTTATGCACAGAAAATATATTTTAGTCTCTCTTATACTAGCTTTTGAAGTGTGAACATCTGATTAAGCTCAGATGAGCATGTTAGTGTGAGGTAAAGGTGGGATATGACAAATGGCAATTGACTTGCTTCAAGATAGCATTGCAGCTCCATAGTAGCTATTGGCTTGGAGCTCAACCATTCCCTATCATTAATATTGCTTATTAATAAAAATCAAATGTGACTTTTCTGTTCATTACTTATTTTATTATGATTCTATCATCACTATTTTTATTAATTGGAATTAAATACATATCTTACATATTTGCTCTTCAAAAGCCAAGATTATAACTTTTTTTATCCTAACTAGCCAAATTTAGCATACCTTATGATTTTTTCCAGTCAGGGATCATACTACCAGTTACTCTATAAGTTTACTTTTTTATTGAACTTTTAAAAAGAAATGGTCCCAAGAGAAATGCTGTGATATTGTTGTAGAGTAGCATAATAAAGACGCAGCAATGCATTTCTTTATAAAAAATATACATCTCTCTTTATTCTTTGAAAGGGTATTAATCTGGAGTAACTGTGAGAAAAACAGAGAACTATTATATTGACCCATGACTTCTTCTCTTGACCATACCACATTGTGTTATCTTCAAGGCTTTACAGTTTTGTCTCTTCTACTTCCCAACCAGGGGCCACCAGATACCTGGCAACCAATCTCTGTGAATGACCATATCTAAATCTAAGACTCCAGATTGAAGATTGACCCCTGCAAGACTCCATGTCTGCTATGGGCTGTGTATGTGTAATTTCACAATGCCCATGTATTCCAGTTGTCTCTCACATTACATGCTTCTGCTTATTTACACAGGTGCATCCTGAAATCACATTGTTTACACAGCTGAAACATCTGGCTCTATCAAAGGTCAATATGCAATTCTCCTACCAACTTTAGTTTTCAAAATGTCCACCTGTGGAAATTTTCATCCCTCTACATCTCTCTCCACACCCACATAACAAAGAATGCTCAAGGACAACAATAGAAAAAATACAATGATCATAACATCTTAAAAGGTGACCTTTTCATCATGTGACAAATACCCCATTCTAGTTCTTATCTAATCATTTCTTTATTCTCTCTTGGCACAGTTGGCTATCCTACATGTATACATTAAAATTACAACAATTACATCTCTTGTTTAAAAAAACACCATAGAGCCTTTCTCTGCGATTCCTTGAGAAAACTTAAAATATATGTCACAGGACCAACATCTTGGTCCCCAAAATCATGATACAGGGCATTCCAGCAATACATTTTGCCTGGATTCCCTATGACCATACACCAGCCATCCACTCTACTGGATCCTACCTGGAGTAATGGGGGGATTTCCAAAAATTCAACAACAATATGACCATGGCCCCAAACGATACCTCAAAATGGCATTATAAATTGAAATGCATGCAGTAACAACTCAAATATACTACACCAAAGCATCTATCAGCAATTGATTTAATTTTTAATCAGTTATTGTTTCCAATCATTTCACCTTCCCAAATTCAATTGTTCAAAATTTTGTTTTTCTCCACATTTTCTCATACAAATAGACACCTTGATGCATACCCATACAATCATGGGGTGGTAACCACACCCCAATTTTCAAATTAACTACAGGTAAATGACTTTTGCTTAACCCATGCATGTCTCTGCTCGAGTTTAACATCACACATATAACTTCTTAATTCCAAAAACATATGTCTGGACACAGAAAACTGCATTTTATCTGCAGTGCATCATTCAAAGTTTGACTGAGAAAACAAAAAACAAAATTACCCCATATTCCCCAAAAAATCAAAATTAAAATTACAATCAAAATCTCCATATCAATGGCTTAGGAAATTTTCATGAAATGAGTCGGGAAAAAAAATTCAGAAATGTCACCTTAGAATCAAACACTTATTCCCTTCCCATGGAGGTTGGGAAAAAAATTTTCCAAAAATACACAAGTCAAAACAAAATGAACAACTAGAAAAAACTTCACGACTGAAAAAAATGCCAAAAAAATGTTCAGGAAAAATGTTCATGTTTATGACAGTTCTATTTTTAGAAAATGTGTCTTCCTCTTCTTTCTCTTCCTTATACAAGTTGTAGGGTCTGTGTGCATATAAACTGTCTTTTTCTCTTTTCTTGCTTTTTTTCTTCTTTCCTTTTTTCTTTCCTAAGAATGTTGCTTTTTTCAATGCTGAGTTGCTTCTTTGATTCCATGTTTTTTTTGGGTATTTTTTACTGAACCGTTTTCTTTTTTTCGTATACATTTCTTTACCTTTTTTTTGTTGTTTGTTTTCAAAGACAAAGCAGTTATTCTCTTTTCTTTTCACTTTAATAATTTTTATATGTACATATCTATTTTTTTTTTTCTGTACAATTGCTCATTCTCTGTGCTCTTCTCTCTATATCTCTTTCGGATAACCTAAGCTAACATTGGTTTGCATGCACCCTTTTCCATTTTTTTCAATAAGTATCTCTTAAAAATAAGCATGGCTCACATCCAGTCATCATTTCTTACCCTTTTTCCTATTCCAACCAAAAAAACACAACACTAATTTCTTGCTCACTTCCAAAGGTGAGATAAAATTTCCTGGGGATTCTTTTCCCAAACAACATAAACTTTTTCCAACTCCATTGACCCTTTTTTTCTGTACTTTTTCCACTGCCCATCAGTTCATCTCCTTTCTCTTTTTCAATAGTTAACAAGAATATTTTATTCATCCATTTATTCATCTATATTTCTCCTTCAAGCTCAATTCAAAACTGAGTCCATAATTTTCTAGTGCATACATATGAGACACACAAAGATTTTGCATACATACTCCTTAATTTCCCATCAAGTTTCAAAATATCCTCTTCAACATATGAACACATGGGTGCAAACTGTTACAACTTCAACGCACTAGTCTAGTCTCTTACCCCCCCCCAAATTTTCGACCCCCATTCCAGGGAGAGCCTCACCAAATCCTGGCCTGGCCTATAACCAGCTCCCAAAAATGTCAATCTTATCTAGGGAGAGCTTCATAAAACCTGATATGGCTTCTACCAGTACCCAAAAATATCAATCCCATTATAGAGACCTTCACAAAACACTTAACTTTTCTGGTCTATCAATGATCACTTCATCATAAACCCCATCCCCTTACCTAACTACTGATCCAAAGGTATATGAGTCTCATCTTGACAACATACCATGGAATCTTTCAGAGCCCGGGATAAAAAATGACAACAGAAAAAGAAATCCCAATATCAAATTACTATGTCACAATGCATATTTACAACTTACGCTAGAATTTCATTCATAAAAAATTTTGTTTACTATCAAAGTCCAGTCATAAAAGTTAAAACTCTAATGTTTTACAATCTAAAGCTTGTTATGAAATCTGTCATCTTTTTTGACATATCACAAAAACATTTTCTGTTTTGTTCACACATTCCCTTCTTTCTTCTTTCTTCCTTGCCTCCTATTTCTCAGCTAAACCAAAATCTAAGTTTTCAGTATGTAAAATCTACTGGACTTTATCACAGATTTCCGATTTTCTTTTATAATTATTTAAATTCTATCAATGGGAACCCATGAAACTTTAAAGATACAAAGAAGGAAAAATTTTTCTCCCTTCTTAGAATGAGCAATGTACCTAGCCCTAAATAGCAGCATCTCTTTTCCTATCATTTTTCCAAGTTTGTTTTTTCTTTACCTTTTTTCTTTGATTTTCATTTCTTCTTTTCCTCCGTCTTTCCTTTTTTCTTTCTTTTTCTTTTCATGTTTCATTCATTCTTTTTATTCTTTTCCTTCATCTCTCCCTGTTTTTTTTCTTTTTATTTTCATCGAACACTTCCTTAGATCTCTAGTTTTTAACTGCAGATTCAAAATCATCTCATGTCTCTTTTTTTAAAAAAATAAAAAGAAGCAGGCAACTGCACACCAACAACTATATGTTATATAGCCGGACCATACATCTTTTCTTCTTTGACGCAATGTTCTCAACTGGTTTTCGCTAGGGAGCCACTTGGCACCCTGCGGCCGCTCTGGGACTCCAAGAAACAAGACTGCAGATTGAGGACTGACTGTTACTGCTGCGGGCTGTCATCCCCCTGGACGGTGCCTGGCAGCTGCTCTCCATAACTGACTGAATCTCTTCTGGCTGCAAGACTAAAACTGGCCATTACTCTGGGGACACCTGTGTATATTTAATTTCACAATGCCTGTGTATTCCAGTTGTCACCTACATGACGTGCTTCTGCTTATTTACTCAGGTGTGTCCTGCAATTGCATTGTTTACACAGCTGGAACATCCGGCTCTGCCAAAGATCAATATGTGTTGACATCAATGTAATGTAATGTCTTTAAAGTGAAGTTCTCACCAATTTTTTTAAGTACTAAGCAACATAATTTTTGCTAAAGATGTTCAAGTCATCAAAGAAACAATCAGGACAAACATTTTAATCAGTGACCATTTAGAGACACAAAACACATGTAGGCTTTTTAAAATAATTTTTTCTACATTTTATACTTATGTTTTTATTTGATTTTATGCAAAAAAAGTGAAAACAAACTGCAAATGAGGAAAAATCTTATAAAATTTCAACTATTAGAAACAATGTGTTTTTCCCTCAAGTAAGCAAGTTGACCCACATTTCAGGCCTAAGAAAGACTTTCACATTCATTCCATGCTCACAAGATTTTGTTCACTCAGGTAAATACAAAAGATATATACAAACTAAACCAAATAATTTATTCCTTTTATTCAAAACTAAAGTTGTCAGATTTATCTTTGTGTCACTCAAATCAACATTGTCTTAGTTAAGATAAATTGCTCCTGGCAACCAAACCTGATCAAATGGTATTGCTAACTTTTTGCACATGGAGAGTAAAAAGAGTGCTATACTAAAACTTTGATGTGTTCATATTATATAAAAACAAAATAAAAACTGGTAAAACATTTTTTTGAATATTTTTTCCTATTATCATTAGAGGAAATATAAATTAAAGCTATTTAACAAAGAAATACTATTTTAAAAGAATAAATAGTAACTCTGATTTGACATTGAAGATAAAAAATGATGATACAGTAATATTTCTTGATATAGAATCAAAGATGACCATTCATAAAATGATTCATTATTAATCAGATAATAGTTTTGTAAATTTGAAATTGCTACATTGATGATTTAGAAATAATAAACTTCATTTAACATCTGTATTGTTCCAAATAAAGTCTTCTTTTGTTATTAATTGTTTCTTCATCTTTTAAGGATCTATATATAAATCTGATTACCTTTCTTCAGGTATTAAAATGGTTTTCATATTCATTTTAGGTAATTATGGAATAATTATAAAAGTTATCTTGAAGAGATGGAATTCAAGTAAAAAAATACCTGCCAAAGAGTATATATGATTTTGAATATAAGTATATGAATTTAAACACACACACACACACATATATATATCTGGGAAGACTGGAATAAATCCATTTTTATATTTGTATATTTTCATATATATATGTGTGTGTGTATATATATATATACAGTGGTCTTAAAATAGATGCAACCCATCTTGGGGGACTGAATTGGTCATTTAGTTCTCTTGAACTTTTGTTAGAAACAAAACTTTGAGATCGTTCCACAATTCACAACACAAAGAACTGAATAATGCAGACAAAAGAAAATTCACAACATGGTAACATAAAACAAGATAATTTTATATATTAAGAACTAAGCAAAACAATACAAAGAAGGAAGAATGTCCAAATATTGTTCATTAGATATTCGTGTGGGTGGGTGTGACAGATACAAATATTATGTGAACGTAAGTGTGTTTTTTCTTTGAAAATATCTGTGTTCATTATCAAAACTAAGGGTTATAATGTAGTAGTTCTTACTTATTTTTATGTGTGCATATGTATGTATGTATGCTCAAGAAACCAAAATACCAAAAACAGCGGCATGTGTGTCTGAGAAAAACTGCCACACTGAAAGTGAGTTAGCAAAAAAGTAGGAGACCTGTAAGTGTACCATAACAGTACCAACGAAACAGTAACACATCACTCAATATGTCCTGGGCCTAACTAATAAAACAACAATTTTTTGGCAAAATTCGACTTTATTCATCAACATAGTCTCATCTAGAGTGATACACTGATTTCAACAATTCTATGCCTTTTTGTAGAACGATTTGTCTTTGGCTTTAAAATACGTCTCAGTTTCTGATATCACTTCTTCATTGGAGCCAAATCTCTGTTCCTGGAGCAATCTTTTCAAGTCTACAAACAGCCAGTAGTCACTGGGGGTCAGATCTAGAGAATAGGGTGGGTGCAGAAGCAATTCGAAATACAATTCATGTAGTTTTGCCATCATTGTAATCAACTTGTGACATGGTGCATTGTCTTGGTGAAAGAGCACTTTTTTCTTCATTTGTGGCCATCTTTTTGGTGATTTCTTCCTTCAAATGCACCAATAATGCTATATAGTATTCACTATTGATGGTTCTTCTTTTTTCAAGGTAATCTATGAACAAAATACCTTGCTCATCCAAAAATATGGAAGCCAAAACCCTGCCTGCTGATGTTTGCGTCTTTGATCACCTTGGATGGCTTTTACCTACTGCTGTCCACTCAGCTAACTGTCAATTTGACTCCAGAGTGAAGTGATGGATCCATGTTTTATCCATTATCACATATTTATACAAAAACTCCTTTTTGTTGTTTTGAAACAGTTGAAAACAACGCTCGGAATCATCGACGTGTTGTTTTTGATCAACTGTGAGCAAACGCAGAACCCACTTTAAACACAGCTTTCTCATTGACAAATGTTTGTGCAAAATGGCAAATACACTGCCTTCTGGTATCTTCAACTCCTCTGCTATCTCACAAAACTTTAATTTACGATCGGACAAAATGAGTTTGTGGAGTTTTTTTTGTTTTACAGGACAACTGCTGGAATTGGGCAATCTGAACGTTCAGCATCATTTGTGTCTGTACAATCACATTTAAAGTCAGTATACCACCTCTTAACTGTTGTTTCTGATGGAGCAGTGACTGAATAACACTCATGAAGCCATTGCTTTGCTTGAACTTTATTTTTTCTCATCAGAAAGCAATGCTTTATCAATACACGAAATTCAGATTTTTTCATTGTGGTTGGAAATTTGCAACAGTAGCTTCACTTAAATAACTGTAAGTTGTAAATTAATTATCCAATTGGGCTCAAAATTTGACACATGCCATTTGAAGGTTAGTACTTTATAAAAATCATATTGATTTTTTATTAGTAATGCCATCTATATATCAGGCCAGGGACTTATTGAGTGATGTGTTATGTACCATAATGGCACCAACTAAACATTTGTACATAGACATTCATATCTCCAGGACTTTGTTATAACCCTACTGTGGTAAAAGTTGATGAATGCACAAAACTCTGTTTAACTACATTTTAACTATTTATTTACTAGTACAATATGCAGGTAGTTCCCAGGAGAAAGAAAGATTATGGAAGCTGAGCTGACTGTGTAAGCTAGATAAAGAGAAGCAACATATTATGGTGAGAAAGAGAGAGCAGCTACAGATATTGAAATTTCTTCCTGGTTTTCTGTTGTATTTCTAATATATTGGGTTACTTCCAGTGTAAAGTTCCTTTTGGAGCCCATCCCCAAATTGGGGCTTATAAATTTTCGCCTTCTCACATCTTTGGAGCTCGTGTTCAACTCCATGTCTTTACCTCATTTCTCTTACTGTCAACTCCCTCAAAACGAGTCGTCCCCTCCCTTCTACTTGGTGTCATCAAGAGGAACATCTGTTTCTGCTAGTTCTACACATGTACTAGAGTTTGGGACATCCAGTTTTGTCTAAGTAAGTTGGCGACCGTAGTTGAGGGTGACCAGAAGGCTCCCTTTTCAATAGCTACTACACTGAGGTGTAGGGGAGGGTGCTACTCCTTTCCCTGGATTGCTCCACTTTACCCTTGATACGTACCTTATATTGCTGAGTGTTAAGCAAGGAGGTATCAAGTACCATTTTTAAAGTCTTTGGTATGATGTGACCTGGGATTGAATCCAGGTCTCCTGGATCATTGGTGAATACTCTACCACATCCTCAACTTACAATCATTCATCCATGACTGGCTGACCCACAACTGCCTTAGCTTAAGTCACTCGGAGGTCAACTACCTGCCCCTATGTCTGCCTTTCTTCCTACTTATTTTTTTTCTTCTCTCTCTTCTTCCTTAGAAATTAGCCTCTCATTTTCTTTATAACTTACTACATCACATTACATAAGAAAAAGGAAGTGATTTCTGAAAGCATGGAATGTATAGATATCAATATCACATGACTGGCTCCAAATGGAAGATTTATTTTTGCGTGAGACAAATTTGAAATGCACAGATGTAGTTGGAAGCACATAGTATTTGACTACTATATCCAGTCAGCTTCCCAAAACTATTTGATTTACCGACATCCCACTACTTGTCCTCACTGACATTTAAAAATATTGGAGTGTAAATCCTATACCATTAGTAAGACAAGGATTTAGAACACATCCTGTAAAAAATGTATCCTTTGAGCTAGAGATATCAAATCAATGTTTTTTTTTAATTGTGATTGTGACGGGGAATTGACTAAAATCCCTAAATGGGACTTTATTTTCGCACGTGTGAAGACGGGGCGGGTTGGCACTTGATCCCCTACAGAAATAAGTCCTGTTCAGAGTTCTTTTCTCAGGCAGATAAGAACTGGCATATTACGTGAGGGAATAATTTAGGGCCAGACTGGCCACCGCTGGCAAAGGGGTCCAAAATTTCACACTATCACACACCCACCAGGCCACTAAACTTCTTTCCCTTAGATAATTGAAGAATACGGGCCTATAGGTCTTAGTTGTAATAATATTAATATTGCTACAGTCGGCAACTCCGGTTTCCCGTGTGATACTTTAGGAATTAATAGGACAGTTCTAAGCAAGATAATGTAAGGCGAATAGAAGCTGAAAGGAAAGCATGAAATAATAACATAGACCACATGGTGAAATGAAAATACATAGGTTCTTTACTACGGTTATATACATATATATGTTCAAAGTGTCAAAAAATATATAATAGGATAGCCCATGAATATAAATGTCTTTTCTTGGCTTTTATCCTTTTTCAAATTGAGAGAGAGAGTGGTAACAAAATTTGGGTGTAACGGAAAAATGTCCCAAAGTTACTTATCTTATTTTTTTGACGGGGTTTCACTGGAGAATTTCTCTTCTTTCACGGGCTAATAGACTTTGTACTGTTTTTAATGCTGGCTTGAGAGACTCAGGTCTCTCATGTCTCAGTCTTTTGTCTTTAGCCCGGAGTGAAATGGCTATCGTCCGTCTGCCACGAGCGTTGCCCAAAAACTGCCTTTTTTTGTATTTACTTCCGTTGAGGGGAAGGGAACCCCACTTCCGTTTGGGGTCCCCCCACCAATCATTTGGCTTCATTTTCTCTTTCCCCTTCCGATGTCCGGTGACCCAAGGTCACTTAAGTGCGAACATCTGTGTGACCCACATTCATTTCTAACGGTCACTTTTTGACTGCTAGATAATTTTAGTTCAACGGGGGGAGAGTATCATTCCCACCTCCTCGTCTCCATGAGCCATCACGTGACATTATTATATCAGCTTCCAGGACATGCAATCTTTTTTGAGTTTATTGTCTCAGTAATAAATCATCATATTAATGGATTGCATCTATTTTGAAACAGTTTTGAATGATTTTGTCTCCAAATAAATAGTGATACAAAATATTTTTTCCTCTCTTGTCCAAGGCATTGTGATCAAGGATTAATACTATTTTCAAATCTGAAATAAAAAGATCACAGCATTATTATTAGTAGAGTTATTAGCAGTCACATGAGTCCCATGTATATTGAGACACCCTATATATATATATATATATATATATATATATATATGAAAAGATATTGTAAAATATGATTAATCTTATGAATGCAAATATGCGGTACTTTTTTTGCTGAAAAAAAGTAGCATATTGAATATTAATCCAGTGACAATGCATTATTTAGTTCTGGTCATTCTTGTATATTGCATAGTGAGTATTCTCATCTATACTAACAATGTTTCATCTGTAATCAATTGAACAATGACTAATGTGCAAACCATGTCACATAGTTTTGTTGTCAATAAAAAGTTTTAAAAAAAGCTCATTAACTATTATTAGATGATCCACTGTTATTTCAAGTATGCAGTTTGAAGCAAATAAGTTTTCACTAAATAATACTGTGGTCCTGTTCATATCATGAACAAGAAGTGACTGCTGATCAATGGAATTCTATCCTAAAGAAAAGCTTTCACAAGGAAAATAAAAATTTGATATTAATTTTTTTCAGGTAACTCATTTCATTATTTGTTGAATATATCTTAAATAAATGTGCAATACAACTGTTTTCTTGTCTTAATTTCATGTTATCCAATGTTTTTATTCAAAACTAACGTTTTATTTATTTTTAATAATTATTTAAACATTTTATCAAAAATAAACCAGTAGATTTTTAGGTTATAAAATTTCAGGATCTTGAAATTCATTATTTAGGCTCCAAATATTTATTTATTTTTGAATTACAAAACAGGATGAGTCAATATTTTGTTCTTTGAATTGATTAGCTATACAAATGTTTGATTTTTTTAAATTTGTGAAATTAGTGAGTTATCATCAGTTTGTGTTAAGTTGAAATAACCAATAAACTCAAAGCTAAAATTCCTGTTAAAAAAAAACACAAAGTCATCTGTTACATTGCTGTTAGCTCAACTAACAGCAATGTCACGCCTACATATCAAGTAGAATTTTCTGTTGCCAACACATGAACTATTTTCAAGATGAATTAATTTTGCGGACTGTTTCAGAGATAGATCCTAATCACAGGAAAAAATATGTGACATTTAAAAGCTCCTCTTTGTAATAAAATGAAATATTCTATTAATACTTATATTTAAAAGAGAGACTTCCTGTCTTTGGCAACACAATTTTCTTCACTCAGACCATAAAATATGCAGCCCTTTACTTGTATAAAAACATAGCAGTCACTGATCAAGTCAGGCAGCAGCTGGGCATATGTGCCCTGGAGACAAGGGAGCTAGACAAACTCCTTCCACTGTTAGCAGCACACACTTACCAGTGTCTCTCCCAGAAGCTGACATGGGATCCAACTAATCACACAGCCAATGCCAGGTTCCAACCAATCACCGCAGCTCTCTTAAACAGTTTTTTTCAGAACTAATTTATGAAAGTCATAACCAGCTCTTTTGAGAGCTATCTCTTATATCAGACAATCTTTTGAGACTCACCTCTGGTCTCCTCATCATCTCGCACATACCATGAGACAACAATGCAGCAGCCAGCCAGACTTACAGCAGAGCTGCAGCACTTGTTCCTGCATCACCAAGCAGTAGACATTTTCCCTTGTTGCAGACCAGATTATGCAACAGCACTCCAGTCCATGAGTGACAATCTTGCTTGGATTATTGACATACACCTTCAGTTAACCAGGTACTGAATAAACCTGAATTTTGATCATCCAGCCTCTGCAACATATGTGTCCACTTCTTCAACCGTCTCTAGATTCCTGAACATGAAGCTACAACTATGACCTGCACCAAAAACCAATACTATCCTGATCTTCTAGATTCACTGTCCCTAAGATTTTTTAAACAGCCAAGTCTACACCTTTTAACCACACTGACTTTCAAGGCTGCTGAGACTACACAGACATTATGCAGCAGCAGCAATCTACACTCATGCACACTTTTCATGTACAATTCACTCAATAAAAGCCTGGCATTTCAAACCTACCCTCTTGTCCTTGTCATTTGGCTAGTCCTCCATCAATCACTTTATTTACAAACATTTGTGGGATGTATTTAGTGGTCCTGTAACAAACTTTTTGTATCATTTCAGTATAAAATTAATTCTGCTGTTGCTTGATTAAATGAAAGACATAATTCACATATATTTTTATGTGTACATAATATTTTTGCTATTTACATTTTTTAAGTCAGAAAGAAGCTCTTTTAAAATTTGAATTATGAGTATCTAAAAGATTTCTCTAAGGTATATGTTTCTTTTCTACTGTAGATTATAAATTTAAATTCATAGACTGCAATTTGTTGAGGTTTTGCAGTGACAAAAATAAATTAAAAATAAGTAGTGTGACGCGAAGAATTTACTTTTATCCCAAAACAGGACTTTATTTTCGCACGTGTGAAGACGGGGCAGGTTGGTATTTGATCCCTTGTAGAATAAGTCCTCGTTCAGAGTTTTTTCCTCGGGCACATAAGAACTGGCATATTACGTGAGGGATTAATTTAGGGCTAGACTGACCGCCGCTGGCAAGGGGTTCCAAATTTCACACTATCCACACACCCACCAGGTCGCTTTCCTTCCTCCCTTAGATAATGGAAGATATGGACCTCTAGGTTGAGACGTAATAATATATTGTAGTAGTTGGCAACTCCGGTTTCCCGTGTGATATTTTAAAGGAATTTATAGGACAATTTTAAGCAAGATAACATAAGGCGAACAGAAGCTGGAAAAGAAATATGACATAACAAACTCGTAGAAGACAATGCAAATAACCACTTCGACCACGTGGGAACATTAAAATACATGAATCTTTTACTACACTTATATACACCTTCAAAGTGTCAAATATATAATAAATGAACAGTCCATGCACATAAATGTCTTTCTTCTTTTCTTTTCCTTGATTTTCCTTCAAATTGAGAGAGAGAGAGAGAGGGTATACAAAATTTGGTAGAAGGAGAAACAGTCCTAAGGGTACTTATCTTATTTCTTTGATGGAGTTCCGTGGAGAATCTTTCTTCTTTTACGGGCTAATAGACTTTATGCTATTTTTAACACTGGCTTGAAGAACTTGGGTCCCTCATGTCCGAGATGTTTTTTTGTCTTCTTCTACCCGGAGTACTGACGTTGGTTCGTCTGCCCGCTACGAACCCTGTCCAACGACTAACTTTTTTATTTTCTATTTCCGCTGACGGGGAGGAGTCCCCACTTCCGTTTTAGGGTCCAAGCCAATCGTTTGGCTTCTACCTTCTTCCTTCGTGTCAGGCGACCCGAGTGAGGTCACCAAGTATAAACATCTGTGGGTCTCCCCTCTGTGACCTACATTCTTTCTTAACGGTCACTCTCCGATGGCTTGCCACTGTTAATTCAAACATGGGGAATAGTATTAATCTTATTTCTATCGTCTCAGTGGGACATCACGTGACAGTAGTTTCTACATAAAGAGAACTTGTTTCTTTCCTAATCAAACTCTATTTTGGTCTATCATCATCATCATCATCATGTCACGCTGGCAGCACGGATATCCCTGACCCTCTCTCGCCACTCCTCCCTATCGTTCATCGCCCTAGGTAGGTCTTCAGGACAATATCCCATATCCTCACATAGCTGCTGAATGTATGTTCATGCTGGTCGTCCTGCTTTTGCAGGGCCATGTGTGGGGGTCCATAAGAGTACATCTCTTATGAGTTCATCCCTGCTTCTTCAGCAGTGTCCTGCATGTCTGGTTCGTCTAACTTGAATAGCTTTCGTGATAGGGGGCAGGTGGCCGTACAGTTGGTGTCTTGTGGGGTGTTGCCGCCAGGACTTGTTCATGATTGCACGTAGCATTCTTGTGTAATTGCCGTCTAGCTTCTTCTCCAGCCGTTTTGTTAGCGTCCATGTAGTGCAGCCATATAGCAGTATCGATGTGACCGCTGCCTGGAAGAAACTGTGTTTCATTTTATCGGTTAGGTCTGATTTCCATATAATCGATAGCCTATTGATAGCTGTCCATGCTTTCGTTAACCTCGTTTCGATGTCCTTTTCGGTTGATTCGACGCTGCTTCCTAGGTAAGTGAATTTGTCTACTAGTTTAAGAGGGGTTCCTTCTAGAGTGGAGATGTCCCCCGTTTGATTATAGTACATATATTCCGTTTTGTGTGCATTAACATAGAGGTCTATGCCTGCGGCTGCTCGTTCCAAACTATGCAGTAGTGTTTCGGCTTGGTCGGGTGTATTTGCCATTATCGCTATGTCATCGGCGTAGTCGGCGTCGGTAATTGTTTTTGCGGGGTACCTTCTGCTTCTTTTCTTCGTCAGTTCGAAGCCATTCTCTCTGATTTTGTCAATCGATGTTCTAAGTACGTAGTCTAGACAAATGATAAAGAGGTACGGAGCCAGCGTGTCTCCTTGTAGTACTCCTGCAACAATGTCGAAGTATTCTGTCTCCATCTGGTGAACGCACTTTCACTTTGGTGTTTCTGTATAGAATCGTAATTGCTGCTACGGTTTCTTTTGGTAGGCCGTATGCTAGTAGGATTTGTTCCATCTTTCCTCTGTGAATGGAATTGAAAGCCTTGGTAAAGTCAACAAATATTAATGTCGCTTGTAAATTTTTTGCCCGTACACCTTCAAGGATTCTACGGATGGTTAATATTTGTGAGGTCATGGATCTATTTCTTCGGAAGCCATTTTGGTTTTTCCTAAGTATGTTGTCGATTTTGGGTTCTATGCGGTTTCGTAGTAGGGCATTATAGATTTTGGCTGCTATGGATGTGTTATGCCTCGGTAGTTTTTGGCTAGTCCGAGGTCCCCCTTTTTAGGGAAGGGGAGTATGCATCCCTTCATCCATCTATCTATCGGATTTTGATTGTATACTGCGTTGCAGTGTCGGAGCAGTATGTCGTCGAATTGTCTGGTCTTCCATACTTCTGGGGGAATTTCGTCCAGCCCTGCAGCTTTCCTATTTTTAATTTTTCTGAGAACCGAGTCGAGTTCTTCTTGTGTGAACGGTCCTAGTTTAATGTCTAATTGTTTACTAATTATTCTGGTGATTGGTTCATGTGTTATTTTCGATGGGTTTCCTAGTAGGTTTTCGAAGTGCTGTTTCTACAGTTTTATTCTTTCTTGTTGGTTTGCTGCTTTCAGTTTTGCTTTGGCTGTGTTCTTTCTTCTACTCACTTCGTTTATTGTTTGCCAGGCTATCCTAGATTGTCTATCTTCCACCGAGTCTCTAATCTTATCTATCTGATTTTGAATGTATTCTGTCTGTTCCTTTATATATATGCCTGCTAATTGATATTGTGCCGTTTTTAGTTTTAAGGCATTTGTGTTTGTTGGGTTTTTTCGATAGTTTTTGGAGGCTGTTTTCACTAGTGCACGTTTTTCTCTCACCGCTAAAGTTTCCCATGGGACTCTATATTTAGTTCTGAGTTTTGTTGGAATGCATTTCGCTGCTGCCTCGAGGTGCGCATTGACGAAATTTTCATATTCGTCGTTTGGTGTACTTTTTTCCGTCTTTTCTTGTAGTGTTTCGAATCTGTTTCTTAATTCTAATACGTATTTATCTCTTATATACCTGTTGTTCAATAGGGCCCAGTCATAGTGTTTGGTGGTCGCTGTTCGTTTGGCGTTTTTTCGTAGGCTTAACCGTATTTTCGCCGTGACTATTCGGTGATCGGTGGACACACCCTCGAAAGAGGAGTATGCCTCGCAATTCATTGCACTATTTTTCCATTTCTTGTTTATAAGGACGTAGTCTATCTGAGCTTTAGTATTGTTTGCGTACGTGTATGTCCATAGTTTGCCCTCCCTTTTTTGGTAGTTTGTATTGAGGCATGCTAACCTATTTTCTATCATGAAATCTGTTAGATGTTGCCCATTCCTATTTGACGTGTTGTGGCGGCTGTATTTGTTGTTTCCGTTTTTCCCGATTTGGGCATTCATGTCTCCGCCAATGACTAACATGTTGTGTTTCGGGATGCTACGCACTAATGAGGATAACTCATCGTAGAAGGTGACTAGTTCAGTTTCTTCACTAACATTGGTAGGGCTGTAGCAGGAGATGATTGTTGCTCTGGGGTTGCCGTTAAAAATAGCTGCCATCATTCTAGGTTGTATTTTTTCAATGCTATTTAGCGTTTTTAATGCTCTAGGTCCTATAAGTAATCCTACCCCTCCTACTGCGGCGTTGACAGAGTTTTTCCATGCGGATACAGTGACGAGCGACCATCCATTGCCAGTTTCGTGATATTTGATATCTTCGGTTTGCGTGTATCTGTGTTCTTGTATGCATATCATGTCAATCTTATGTTCTACGGCCGATGCGATTAGCTCTAGTAGTTGTCCTATTCTATTTAAGGTTCTTACGTTAAATGTGGCTATTTGTAGTGTTTGCTTGCATTTTAGTAGTTTTGATTGTTTGAGCTCTGTAGCTGATTTTTCGAACACTGAGGCCAGGGCTCCAACCTCAGCAGGACGCGCCCCTTTTTTACCCGCGCGAAGAGCGATGCGGTTTGTGTATGTGGTTTGAGTGTGGGTCATGGTTATCTTTCGATGGCTGTTTTATTCTCATCTATAGAAGCCACTCTTATAGATGAAATGATATATGAACATGGATAGATCACTAAATACACAAACTGAGGTGTTAAATTTTTTCAAGGAAATACATTATCAATTTAAAATGAATTTTCAAACAATGGTTACTCAGATAAATTTGAAACAGAATGTCACCAATTGAAATAGACTGTTTAAAATATTCTTATCTTTTATCTAAAAATTCATATGCCCAGATGAAAGTTTATAAACTGAGACATTTAACTATAGGAAATAATTCCAACTATAAATAAAATCAACCTCTGAAAATGTGTTGTGTTTTTTTTTTTCAATTTTGGATATTTTCATATATATATATATATAAATATATATAGTAATTATTCAGCATCTGAAGCCAAATATAATACAGAAATAGAATGCCATGATACTGGTAATGTATGGACATTTGTCTCAATATTTGCATGGAAAAACTCCATCAATGCTGTCACAAGAGGTGTAGGAATGCCTCTTAGTTCTTGTGCCTTAAAATCAGTAAATAGCATAGAGAGAATTCAACTGAAAATGTGTGCTTCATTTAATGGCAACCCTTACACAACTATTATCTTTTGCTACAGTCCCACCAATGCTAGTGATGAAAGGGACAACATTCACTTTCTACAATGACCTAACTTCCCTTGTCTGATACATTTCCAAACACAACAATCTGACTATCCATTGATTTATCAAAGAAGTATGTACAAAAAATCTTGAGGCAACACTACTGTTTGTAAATTTCTCCAAGGTATTTGATTCCATACAAAGAAGGAAGATGGAGCAAATACTACAAGCATATGGTCTCTCCAAAAAAGTTGTTACAGCTACAATAGTGCTTTATAAAAACACATAAGCAATAGTTTGCTCACCTGATAGATACACAGACTACTTCAACATTGTTGTTGGAGTTTTGCTAGGAGATACATTAGGAATATATTTGTTTGTAATCTGCCTTGATTATGTACTTCAAACTTCAATAGATTTAATAAAGAAAATGGCTTTATACTAAAAAGAGCAAGTAGCAGACGGTATCCTGCAAAAACTATAACAGATTTAGACTATGCAGATGATCTCGTGCTTCTTACAAATGTTACAAGACGAGATCTTGCCTTGATTTGAAAAACAAAAAGAAAGGAGAAAAGAAGAAAAGAAAAAACGGAAGTTACCACTTCGAGTTCTCAACTCAAAATGAAAAGTTAGTCGTTCACGCATCGGCTCCGCGCAGAACTTCCGTTTGCGATAAATTAACAAAAAAAAAAAAAAATACATTGATATCCAATCGGAACGCTTCCCGCGGGGCACAAAAATTGACGTTTCTGAGCCTACAAAAAATATATAAATAGACGGACCAAATAGTTATTAGTCAGACTTGCTCCTTCACACGACTCGTGTTAAAGATTCTACGCCACTGACCGGCGCCTGTCATCCGATACTTCAAACGATCGCCGCCGTTAGGAACGCTGCCCTTGTTTCCAAGAAAACCATCCCTTCACCACGAGACAAGTACAGTACATGAACTTTGTAACTATCACCCTGAATTCATTCTTAACTATGAACACATTTCTCCATTCTATTCTCTGTGCTTAATCTATTTATAAAAAAATTTCTACAACATCATTACTGTGTTATTGTGAATATCTATACGTTCTTTGTTTTGCAACCATACGCATTTCTCGCCCACAACATTCATATCACAGATATCAACAACTCAGAATATAACACAAATACACCTGAAAAAAATACACATATATGAATATAAATATATATGCGCATAAATGTATATAAATATATATAAAATATATGTATAAATGTATATATATACATATATATCTGAAATATATGATTATATATATATATATATATATATATGTGTGTGTGTGTGTGTGTGTATAAAAAATGTATATGTATAAATATATATATATATACATTTATACATATGTTTTTATACATAAATACATTTATACTCATATTTTCATATATATATATATATATATATATATATATATAAATAAAGTATACATATATGTGTATAAGATTATATATGTAAATATAGAAATATATATATTAAGACAAGGAGTCGCCCCCACTCCTTTGGCCGAGCTATAAACCTCGGCATGAAGAATGTTTAGTGTTTTGGGAAATGGTTAATTTCTCTAACACTATAAATTATTTGGCAACTCAAATGAATAGTGAAACTTCTTTTAAACAACACAACAAAGACAGGTTTATTATCGTAGCAGGCATAAAGGAGTGAGAGTGAGAAAGTGTTCCTTTTGGTGTCGCTAGTTAGTATGTTGGTCCTTGGTTTGTAGGAAGTGTGTGTGAAGCTAGCAGTAACGTGTTCTTCAACGATGGGGTTCCAAGTGGAATCAGTAGCAGTGGATGTGAGAGAGGCCTGTTTGGGCTGCTGGCTAATTGCTCTCTGTCCGTCGACTCACTACCCAAAAGGGAAAAGAAAAAATACTTCTTGAGAGGAAGAAGGAATCAATGCGCTCTGCCTGGATTGGTCAATTAGTGGCCGAATCGCTTAGCGGGGGCATTGATTCGCGAAAGAAAATAGATCTGTGACTGCTACAAATGGAAGACGCTGAAGGAATTGAGATTGTCTCTAGAGGTTTTTTTTTAACCCAGGACCAGGTCTTGGGAGGTAAAAGTTGCCCAAAGGAGAAAAAGTAACGGAAAGCGACCGTTTTTAGTCGAATGTGTCACGTGATAGCTCACGGAGACGAAGAGGTAAGACTGATACTATTCTCCCGTGTTGAAGTAGCACTATCTAGCAGTCAAAAAGTGACCGTTAAGAGAGAATGTGGGTCACAGAGGGGATAAACAGATGTTGGTACTTAGTGACCTCAGGTCACCGGACATCGGAAGGGGAAAGAGAGAGAAGTCAAATGATTGGCTGGGACCCCAAAACGGAAGTGGGGCTCCCTTCCCCTCAGCGGGAGTAAATAGGAAGAAATTTAGTTTTTGAGCAGGGTTCATAGCGGGCAGACGGACCATAGCCATTTTACTCCGGGCTGAAGACAAAAGATTAACTGAGACACGAAGGACTCCAAATCCTTCAAGCCAGTATTAAAAACAGAACAAAGTCTAGTAGCCCGTGAAAGAAGAAAATTCTCCAGTGGAACCCCGTCGAAAATAAGATAAGTAACTTTGGGGACATTTTTCCTTTATACCCAAATTTCGTTTACCACTCTCTCTCTCTCTCTCTCTCAATTCGAAGAAGGATAAAAGCCAAGAAAAGACATTGATATTCGTGGACTGTCCAATTATATGTTTTGACACTCTGAACGTGTATATATAAGTAGTAAAGGATTTTATGTATTTTCATTTTACCATGTGGTCTATGTTGTTACTTCATGCTTTCTTTTCAGCTTCTATTCGCCTTATGTTATCTTGCTTAGAATTGTCGTATTAATTCCTAAAGTATCACACGGGAAACCGGAGTTGCCGACTACTGCAATATTAATATTATCACAACTAAAACCTATAGGCTCATTATCTTCCATTGTCTCGGGGAAGGAAGAAAGCGGCCTGGTGGGTGTGTGATAGTGTGAAATTTGGAACCCCTTGCCAGCGGCGGTCAGTCTGGTCCTAAATTATTCCCTCACGGAATATGCCAGTTCTTATATGCCTGAGAGAAAAACTCTGAACAGGACTTATTCCGTAGGGGATCAAGTGCCAACCTGCCCCGTCTTCACACGTGCGAAAATAAAGTCCCGTTTTGGGATCTTAGACGATTTCGCGTCACAAATGGCTACAAAGCGTCAAGTGTAGAGAACAAGTCAACACTAAATTTCTCAGCACAGTCATTCAATTGAAGACCCGTATGAATTCTTAAGATTATCAGTCGGGCCAGCGTTAATGTTCTGTATTTTCGTTGGGACATGTTTAATTCTGGCATCCAGCCTTTGGTTAGTTCTCCCATGTATCGCAAACCGCAACTACACTTAAATAAGTAAATAAGAGAATTATTATGATGAGGGGGTAGAACATCTTTACGGATAGATGTCAGAATAGGTTTAGTGTTAAAGACAACCCGTACATTGGCTGAAAAATAGCACTTCTGTACAGATTGTGAGATTTGCTTAGCAAATTTATCACTAATTCCACCCAGCCAAGGGAGATGTAAATAAACAGGGGACCTTTTTACGGGTACCAGTTTGATTTTATTAAAGCCAATTATTTTATCCTTAATAACTCATTCAGAGGAAAATCAGTGTTGTCAAGAGTCGCCTAAATAAACTTGATTTAAACGTCAAGTTTCGATTTAGAACAAATCATTAATGCTCTGTGTCAAGGTCTTAAATTAATTTTTTGTTTAATAGTACAGAAAGAATCCCAACAGATATGAAGACCTGTAAATGTAGGTTTACGATATATCGAAGAGACATAGAGTCCTACCAACCAAAACATCTTGAAAGGGCAACCTGAAGTTAGTTTCCCTATCAAATGTAAATCTAAGGGTTGAATGGATATTACTAAAGGAAGTAAAAAAATAAGTCCGCCTCAGTCTCGCTATAAAAGAGAAAAATGTATCGTCGACATAACGAATATAGCCTTCCAGTTTATTTGGACTAGACAATAATCCTTTTTTATGAAACCCTATGAAAATATTATCTAACGCAGGTCCCAGGGGATACCCCATAGAAATTTGGTCAAGAGAACTTCAAACTCAAAATAGACCTCTTCACGTTAAGTTCTTAATTATTCATGAACGTAATCTTACTAGGCTATCATCTAAACATCATGGTAAGTAGCCACCTTTTGGCCGTGGTGATCCGTGAAATCGAGACGGCTGGGGTGACGTCTGTGGTCGGTGGAACATCCTGGGTGGCCAATGTAGCGGCCTAGGTGGTCAGCGCAGAAGAAACGGCCGGGATGGCCAGTGTAACGGCCAAATTAGAGCATTGGTGAAAACACCAACAAAGTCTGCCACCCTGGCCAAACCTGCCAAAGCTAGAAAGACCACCACAGTGAACGAACCCAACCGCACTTTGTGGAAATTCCCGAGCATGAAAGGCAGCATGGCAGACAAAACAAAGATAATAAGGATACAAATGACTCGAGTGCTCCCACAGCTTGATTCAAGTGGATTGACCATCTCTACCAACCCACTCGTCACAAGAAAACCATGAGGACTCACAGGCCATTGACCAACCAATAGTCCTAAAACCCAAGCCAACCCAGCCACCCGGAGGCCTAAAAAAAGAGCGTCTGAAGACTATGAACAGGATAGGCCAATACAGCTCAGTGGTTTCAAGGAACAAACATTCTGCCTATCCTGGAGTTCGCAGAAGCTCTAGAACCACAGACTCTATCTTTCGTTATTACAGACCTCAGGACGAGACATTTGGCTGGTCTCAAACAAGAGAATTTTGAAGAGCTCATCAAAACAACGGGCATCTCATATCGCTACCTTTATTGCAGAAGGTTCACGATGTGAAACATTCCTCGACCATCTGAGGAACAAGCAAAAAAAAAAAAAAAAAAAAAAAAAAAAAAAAACTGGCGTAAAGCAATATCGTTACCAAATTATTCCAGTTGCAGCGCCCGAAGGACTAAGATAATGGTCTGCAATGTTCCTGTGGCCCTGCCGGGTCATGTATTGGCTTCTTTCCTCAGTGCAAACGGCCACGTTGAGGAAGTCACCCCAATTCGGGGTAGTTCAGGGGCCGTAGTCGGAGATTACTCCTTCCTCATTTGCCTTAAAAGTAAGGGGTTTGCGGTGATCCCCGACGTCATCACTCACGCAACAACAACCAACAGATAAGAGTCGTCGTGGAAAGCAGATGACCTAACAGCTGGTTTTGCTGGCAGCAGGGACATTTGGCTAAACATTGCCTCCAGAAAATGGGCGAAAGCTGCAAGGATCCAACCGTACCAACTGCGTCCTCTAAGAAGGAACAGCCCAAGAGCCAGAACCTGAGCCCAGAAGGAGGGTGGACAGAGGTGGTTGGCAAGAAAAAAAGAATCATGCCCCAAACCACCCTTCTTCCAAAACCCAGGATGCCTAGGAAAAAAAACAAAAAAACAAAAGTATTGGGAGCCTGAAGCCTACCCATGCAAAGACAACAATCAGAAACCAAACCAGGAAGCTTCACTCTAAAGGAGTGATCCAGTTCAGCCTATCAGAAAAAAGTCAAGAAAAAAGAATCGGGAGCCGGATGCGTCTCCTGCCAAAGATAGCTCCCAGAAAATTTCAACTTCCACCCCCCATCAAAATTTAAAAAAAAGAAAAATGAATCGGAAACCAGTAGCCCCCACTTCTTGAGACAGTTCTCCTGAGGTCACGGCTTCTAAGAAGGAAACCACCGTCCCAGAAGCGACATCCTCTCTCTAAATGAAAATTAAATTACAAAAAAAAAAAAAAAAAAAAAAAAAAGAGACAAAGAAACGGAGAAAGCTTCACAAGAAGGATTTGTGGTCCTCTCTTCACCCCGGAAGAAGAAAGCCTAAACACCAACAGAATTAGAGTCCACCATGTAAACACTAGTTACCCTCAAGAGAAGAAGAAACAATGAAGACAAGATAGCCAAAAAAGTTTGCAAGAAAATAGAATCCCAGCCCGTTTCTCTACAGGAAGATATCACAGACACCACAGCCACCAAAACTACCC
The DNA here is from genome assembly GCA_963585895.1 of Sepioteuthis lessoniana. NCBI lineage: Eukaryota > Metazoa > Mollusca > Cephalopoda > Myopsida > Loliginidae > Sepioteuthis > Sepioteuthis lessoniana. The sequence goes on from CAUZXS010000597.1 coordinate 79,042, forward strand.
AATCCCTTGATTTATCTGCCCAGCCCTCAACCTCACATTCACCCTTCCTCTCCCACACTTTTCCCCCAAACTCTTCCGTCGAAAAATAGGGGAAAAAACCCTTGAAACTATTGGCCTACAATGGGCCAGATCAGCTTCACCGGACAAACATAAACATTCACAAACACCTACACCCATCGTCGAAACAAAATCGGAAGCTTCCAAGGACTTTCAAGGATTGGCCTTATGCTCTCCAGGAGATGTCACTCCTAAGCACGATTTCCAGGTCTGGAAGGCATTAAGGGCACTCGTCAACTTCCAAAAAATAAATAAGGATATGATATGATATGATATGATTAATCTTAGAAACTTTAGGAGTGCACCCATGGTGACCACCTTCGTCAGAATGGCTGGCAGCCGCACACATGGCCAATCTTGATGTGAGGTTGGCGGAGTTGGAGCACCCGTCCTTAAGAAAAATGCAGAATTATTGGGCAGAGAGGGTCCCCTTTTATGTTCACCCCTCTCTTTACAGTGCAATCAAGATCATGTTCCTGCTGGATGTCAGAGGACTGTCGAAGGATCGCAAGTTACCACTTATCTCGGCACCGGATCCCTTGTATACGCCGTCAGCATCCTTACATCTGAAGACTTCAAGAGTATCATGGACACTGAGTATGAGGTGAGTGAAGAGTAACTAAACCTCGCTAAGGGGCCCAAGCAACTGTGCACGCTTATTGACATCTGCTATGATCTAATGTGGAAGGTTTTGTTTAGGTAATTTACAAAGCTCTTTGCTTCGATGTGGCACAAGGCCGAATGAATGGGGCACCCAATGAGACTCGAACTCACTCATGTAGGTTCACTAGTCTAGCTTGCTAACCGTTACACCACCAGAGGTGCCCATGGGAAGGTTTTGTTTAGCCTAACTAATAAAAACTCAAAGAATAAACCTAAATTCACTCTTTTGATTTTTTTATTGCCATTGGTTGAAATATGTTTTTGGGATAATGTAGTTTGTTTACAACTAGGTTTGCACAAGTCTGAGAAACATCAATTTTGGGGGTAAAATCAAACAGATCTCTTTTGTAAGCATTGGAAAGTGGTTTAATAGTTCTATTTTTGTAAAGCAATGTCTTTAATTTCTGTTCTATTTTTTAGACCTGATGCAAAGTTGATTTTCATTTATCTTATTTTAAAGGACACAACAAACATTTCCACTGCCTGCTTAGTAGCTGATGCGGCTGTGTTTCTCACCAACATCAGCGGCTGGTGTTTAAACCTAGATAACAGCCAAGATTTCAAATGCTGTTTTGAGAAAGTAGATTCCTCCTACTCGAAATATTGGTGCAACACAATCTTCCTATTTCCAGTTTGGTCTTTTACCATACTAAGCTATAAACAATTGTTTTATGTATAAATAGATTAAAATTTTTTTACATGAAATCAACCTAAACTTTACTTGCAATGTCAAATGCAATGTCCTAAAATGTTGGAGTTTTTCTATACATGGTTGGTAACATTTATCACAGTCATCTAAAAACTAAAACCAAATATTTCCAGTATTTTAAGTTGATAAATAAAACAATATTTGTTATAAATATACAGCAATTTTTTCAAGTCACTACTTTATTTCATTTCAAATTTTGATTCAATTTTTTTTTTTTTTACAAGTATTTGTGACTTTATTTTCCAATTTTGTCTAATTTACTAAATATAAAATTTGTACAATTGGTTTCTAAGAAAAATATAATTTTAGAGATTTTAGATTGAAAAATTTTACTTCACTCATCATGGAACAAAACTTATAATTAACTATTTCAGTTCTGTATCATTTTTATCATTAGTATAATTTTTTTCTTTTATTACAATTATTTAAACTGATAAAGCCAAACATAAATTCCCTATTACAGCAATGTTTTACAAAAATAAAATAAACCTCTTTCCAATACTATGCATACAAGAGATATATTTTATTAGTTTACAGTTTGAAGTGATAATCAAGCAAATAGATTTTTAAAAGATCTTTACCCATTGGGTTTTATAATTCTTTTTATGACAAAAAAAAAAAATTAAAAAAAAAGAAAAAGAAAGAAAAAAAAAAAATTAAAGCTTTTAAAAGTTTAAAATAAGGAATACTTCCAATGAGGTTCAATAAAAGTGAACAGCAATTTTTAGCTTGCAGATTCAAAAGTAATCTTTCTCAAAAATAAAAAGCCAGGTTAATCTTTGGTTGATACCATATGATAGTGACAGCATTGACGTGTGATTCAACAGAAAACTAATATAAATAAAGCAGATTTCCATATTGAGAAATTGAAAATACAGAAAAATCTTTAGAACCTTTCAATCATTACTAATCGGATATTTACGTGGAATGAATATGTATGATACAATAGTTATATATTACATTACTTGATTAAGTGAGTTAAAAATTTAACCTCTTGAAGTCTTTCTACTCCATTAATAAAAAATGTCTTGTTTTGTAAACTTAAAGATACTATCAAAGCTGTCAAACTTGACTGTAAAATGGTATCAAGCAAATATTAATGAAAAATAGTTATTCCATTACTTACCATGCACAGCGTTTCACATGCATAAGAAATTTAAAGAGAATGAACAACAAAGCATAAAGTTCAGTCCCCTTTTATTCATAACTTTTTTCTTTTTAACAATCAAGACTTGATGATAAGATGATTTCTATATGATAAAATGTTTGTCAGGTTGGATTGGGAAATGTTGTATTCAACAATAGGTAAGTGGAATTAGTATAGATTTAGACTGAATAGTGACCTTATAGAGCTGTGTCCAGAGCAGATCATATTCAGCCATATACAGAACATGTCAGTTGAATAAGAGACCAGTTTTAAAAATAAAGTTTAAAAAAAAAAAAAAAAAATGATATAATTTTTGCATAGATTACAGAACTTAACTATGGAGCCAAATGATTGACAATAAAAGAAAAAATATTTAAAAAACAAAAAACAAAAAAAATGATACCATTTTAAAAAATGATAATTCCAAAGATGTTCTTTTGTTTTTGCTTGTTTATTTATGCCTCTTAATAATGAAGAAATGGTTTTCATGAAAGCTTGGAAAAGGATGTGGGGATTATTGTCAAAATATTTTATAAATACAAAAAAAAAAAAAGAAAGAAAGAAAAAAAAAAGGAGAATTGAAAAAGAAGAAAATATAGTAAACCCTACCAACTATAAGTACCACAGATTGTTACATCTCCAATTTGAGGATAGAGAACAAAGATGTAGAGACAATAAAAAAAAAAGTGGTTTCCTACTCTCTTGTCATTTTTCAATTATGAATTATAACAAAAAAAAAAACAGGAAATGCAAATCTTTGTTTTCAAAAATCATTAGAAATTGTCTAAAAAGGAAGGACTAAAACAAAACTGCTTCAAATAGACCTTTAAAAAAGTTTTCAGAAATCATCAATATAACAAATACCTGCAGAAATGTTTTTAGATTTTCTTTTTTAGCTAGTTAAATTTATGAAGCTAATTCTTGATTTTGAGGCGTTTTTGTGCCTTTTGTTTAAGAAAATCAAGTTTTTTTCCTGGATCTTTAGATAGAACCCATAAAAGTTTATATACCATTAAACAAACCAAACCATATTTAAATATGTGGAACTTAAAAAAAAAATAAATAAATAAAAAAAAAAGTAATTCTGGTCTTCTTTCTTAATATAAATTGATTCAAGGAGAATTATAAAATTTCTGGAATTACAGCTATTTTGATTGAATACTTGTTTATTGTTGAAAAAGTAGTTATATATGTATATAACTCAGTTTTTAAAAGCCAACATGATCAATTGTATTTTTTGTTTTCTGCTTATATCTATGCATGGAATGAATTGTTACATTCTTGTTAAAATAACACAGGAATAGAAAAACAAAACATTGTAATCAATATTGATTTAAACTAGAAAAAATTAAAATAAGTTTCTTCAAAATTAAATTTTATTGAAATAACGGACTGTATCTCTGTCTGCATGTATCTGCATGTATTATTGTATCTGCTATTGAAGGATTAGTTCTCTAATTCTTATGAGATGAACAAGCAATGACAGCAAATGGCCAGTATTCTAGATGTATTTCTTGATCTTGGAAAGTAGAAGTTCTATTTTCCAAAGGGTTTAAAAAAAAAATTTTAAAAAAAAAAGTAAAAATGAAAGGATTTATTGAAAATAAAAAGAACACATTGAAAACTGGGTTTTGTTGTGATTGTATATGAAACTATGGACAAGAAGAATGAGAAAAACATTTCAGCTTAGGATAATGCATAAGGGTTACTTTCAGGATGCACATACAATGAGCATATTTGACAGTTATATTTGCATATATCACTTTAGTTATTTATATACAGAGGAATTTCATAGATTCCTAATAAATTTAGATGTGTGGGTAACATTTGTTTATGCCATTTATTATTCATCTCCACTTTGTAATATTTATCTAATACAAATATAGGACTAGTTAAGATTTTGCTTAATGTCTTGCTATTTCTCTTTAAACTTATGTTAATGAATTTTGTATTAACACAGTTGTTACAAATTTGCAATTGTATTATACTCATGTAGATGTGTGCATGTAAATGTATGTGCATGTGTACTTGCATGCAATGTAATTTAATTTCTTGCTTGCCAGAAATCCTTTGAATAAATTGCTAATAAGCCCTAAAATTATTATCAATTTAATGTTATAAAAGCATTTTGAGGCAACAGTTTTAGTGGCCTATTCACCTTTACCTAAACACTATTTGTGTAATGGGTTTGTGCACAAATTTACTAGGTCATATTATAGGGTCTTGAATTCACTTTTATTACATTACGTATTTTTCCTTAATCAGTTTTTTTTCTTTTATCCCAGTTAATAAAAATCTAATTTGATTTTAAACAGAAATTGAATCTTGAACCAGACAAAGCAATTATAAGAATTTAAGAGTTAAGTTTTTGGCAGTACTCTTTTGAGATTCAATGTCTAATGTTCCCAGTTCAACTCCTCAAAAAACTTACACGTATTTTGTAAGTTAAAAAGCAAATCCATCTGCCTTTGAATGAACCTTGAAATGCCCTTATGCACATGAAATGACAGGTAGAAAATGATTGACCACTTCACTGCACAAGACAAAGGAGAATGAACAAAAATGATGAATGGATTTAAAGAATTTTCATTAAAAAAAAAAAAAAAAAAAAAAAAAAAAACTTTTAGGCACTAAGTAGTCAACATTTATTGTCTTTGAAATACTGACCACAAAATTAAATGTTGGGCAAAAAAGTTCTCCACTAAAGCTAGTATGATACTTCATGAAAAAAAATTGATATCACATTTTCAACTTTTTAAAAATCACTGTTTTGTATTTTATACATAATAGTTCATATTTTATTTAGATAATTGTACATATTAATAATTTTAACTGAATTTAAACAGCTGAAAGTTAAAAAAATGAGAATTAAAAGAATTTTTTATAGAAATGGTAATAAAAAAATTTATGAAACAATTCAAAGCCAGGCCAAGATGTTTCTTTTTAAAGTGGTTAATTCATATAAAGTTGATTATTGTTTAAATTTGTTATTTCTAAGTTGGTAAAATATTTTTCAAAACACCAGTGAATTTTACTCATTTATTTCATAGGCCTTTTGGGCTCCAGATCTTATAAAACCAGTTTTCTTGAAGGCATTACCTTTTTTGTGATTCCTTAAAAGAATACATTCCAAATAAAGTTTCAGCACATTAGCTAATAAGTTAAAAATGATAATTATTTAATCTTTAGTATGAAATAATTTTTATAATAAAATCATTCAGAAAGATTTTTCAAATAAATAATAATAAAAAAAAAAAATAAATTAAAAAAAAAAAAAAAAAAAAAAAAAAAAAATCACACTTCTAAACTCAGATACAATTCACAGAACATGGAAAATCAAATTCTTTTTCTCCATCAACAAAACAATCAAAGAGATTAATTTCCTCTAAATGTGTGTGTTAAATCTAATGGATAGCTTTACTCTTTTTCTTTCTTTTTGAATAAAAAATTTAAAACTCATTGCCTTGAAAGACTACACAAATGAGTCAGAATATCAGTTATTTGCAAATTAACTGCTAATACAGTTTACAAAATCATTGTAAAAGTTTCATGATACTCTGAGTAGACTGCAAGATTGGTGGATTCAATGTTACATTAGTAATCATTTTTTGATATAGTGAATAGGTGACAGCAAACATGGAGCAAGGGTTCCAATCATAGGTCAGTTGATAAAATTTTACTAAAACATTAAAATTTATTTTTCAGAAATTCAAGAAAAAGTTTACTTAACCCTCATCAAAATGAGACAACACTTTTAGATTTCTATAGAAAAATAGTAATTATTGTATATTGTTAAAATATTTATTCAGAAAAATCCTCTAAAGAAAACTACAAACAAGATTTCAGTATTATAAATGAATATAATTGAAGTTAAATTTCAAATTATGCTTTAAAACAAAAAAGATTTTCAGGGTTTACTTTTATAATTCCTGCTTCAGTCCTTAATTTTGCTTAATTCAATTATCTAGAAATAACTTCACAATGAAATAGCAACTTCATTTTAGGTTATATAATTACAGAAAAAATTATTCAGTTCATTATCTAAAACAATATTCAGCTAAAACATAAAAGTTTTAAATATTTTTTAGTGTAATCTAGTCTGCCAAGCAACACGTTAAAAACATTTTTGTTTTCAAATTTTCCTCTAATTTAAACCAAGGACAAAGAGTCACAATAAACGTATTATTTTATTACACTCACTATGTAACAAAAGTTACTTGTGCAACAATTCTCTTAATTACATGCTCTTTGATAATGAGAAATTTGTCTGTTTGAATCTAACAATACAAGTACTTTATAATTGGAGAGACAAAGTTGAATTCGGCCATGACAGTGTCTAATGCTTTTACTGCTTTGAGTAATTTTATGTTATAAGAAACAGAATGTAATCAATCAAATACTGAATTCGCTTAGTGAATGAAATAGTTGTATATTTTCAACCAGTGCCCATAGTTAGTTAACAAACTCAAGAAAAAAAGCAGAATTTATCCAATGCTGGTTTTCAAGATTCAACCGGAAAATTGAGTTGCTCCAGTCTTCCTACTTCCATTCCTCATTTGACTTCATATGCTGAACTAAGCTAAGCTTAATACCAATACATAAGCAAATCCTGTCTTATTAAATAAGAGTAAATAATGATAGATTCCTATTATGCACAAATGAAGACACTTAAAAGATTTCTTCTATTATAACATAAAGTGTAACTATTAAGAATTGGAGAAAAAAAACAAAACAGAATTAAATTTAATAAGATTTGAAAGTATAGCCATATCAATAAAGTTTATTCAAATATTTTGGAGTAAACTGACAAATTTAAAGTAATTAAAAACAGCTATTCCTTCACATTACTTGTATGTGTTTCTATTATACATTTATCATTGGTATATTTTACCAAGGAAGAGTACAACAGAAAAATCATCCATTTTTGAAATCTAGTGAGTGAAACAAGCTAAACTGAGAGAGAATTCTTAGAGTTTGTAGAAATTTTAAGACTATGCAGAAATAAATAAACAAAAACAAAAACTGCATTAATTTTTTAAAAATTAAAAAACTAAGAGTGACCCATTTAAAATAGTGTATGAATCTAACCTATCACCATAGTAAAAGGTTATTTATTTCATAAGCATTAGATAAAGGAGAAAACATTGGTTATTTTCGAGATATTTCTTAAGCCTAGTTTAGTCTGGCATAAAGCCACAGTATTGATATACCCAGTGAACTGAAATCATTAGCAATAGCTTTTAAGATTAAACTCATAATCTTCACACTACAGCAGGCACTCAAGTTAGTCACTTTTTTTTTTATGTCAAATACAAAGAAGAAAACAAACTGAAATCAAGTTTATTCAAAAAAAGCTTATACTTGATTTCTATTTTTCCTTTCAAATACTCCATTAGAATTTTTCTATAATGCAGTTTTGAAGAAGAGTAGTGAATAAAAATTTGAAATAACTGAAAAATGTCAAAATTCAACTCAAAATTACCTTAGCTAAAAGAAAAGGAAAAAAAATTGTGAGATTCTTTCTAAAATATAAAAAAACCCACTGATGACTGAGTGAGTAGTGTTTCAAGTATGAATTTGATAAACTATTATTAGCAACAAATCAAATATAGAATCATATTGATTTGTTTTTACTTACATTGAGTTTTATGCTCAAGTCACATTGAATTATCAAAACAAACTATCAAGCAAAAACCTTTGTTTATTACTTGTTTAGGTACATTAATATCTGAGATAGATTAAAAAAAAAAAAAAAAAAAAAAAAAAGCATTAATGTAAAAAGCCAACAAATAAATGATGAAATTTTTTATTATTTCTAGAATCAAACGTGGACACCTATTTTCTTTCTAACACAACTTTTCAAAATGTAAGATCAATTTTTTGGGGAAAGTTAATGAAAAATAGGAATGAAATTTTTTATCAATTTTTTAGTAGACAAATAACAAAAATTAAAATGTTAATTCCAAATTTACTTTATTTTTAACATAATTTGTTTTGAGTTTTCCACGTCTCTGCTGAAGTCTTGAATATGAAGCAACAATGACTTATGCATCTTGTTTATATTAATGGTATTGCAGCAGTAAAAGAGCAAATTGTCATTCTGTTGTTGGCTTAAAAAATTTGCTGAACAAAGTTCAAAGCAAAAAATATGTCCCATCTATTCTGGGACATTTTGAAGTGAACAGTTTTTATATCACAGAATTGCACACCGACCAAAATTTGCTTCCACAGTATGATTACTATTATTTCTACAATTTTGATGTTCATTATCTTCACTGTTATAACTACTACAACTACTGCTTCAACTAGACTAACAATAATTGCAGTATCCAAGAATAAAACCATATAATTTTCCATGTTCCCCTTCAAATCTTAGCAAAGCTGGTAAGTCTTAGATGCAATGTAATAAACAATCCTGTTACAATGTCACTGCTAGAACAAATATTAAGAATGTTGTGGTGTAAGTGAAAAATAATGCCTAATAACAGAATGAAGGCCATAATTAGTTCCTATACCCACTGTACTTACATTTAACCAGTTTTCTCATGTTGATATGAAAATTCAACTGCTTATATTCATTTCAAATCTCTTTACTAACATAACATGGAAATGTTTTTTCAGCATTTAGAGAAAATTTTTAAAAAAATATGAATTTTATAAGAGTTTTAACTGAGATTTAAATAAAATATAGCCAGTTCCATATTAGAAGGTAAAATGAAATATTGTTTTATAATTTAAAATAATGTGTGAAAGTGAGGGAAAAGTATAGATTGCAGATATTAGAACTTGATTATAAGATTTTATATTAAAATTCTAATGAAAACAAAATCTCAACTTTCAAAATAATTGTTACAATAAAAATAACTAAAGATTAAATTTGGACTGTTATTGTAGAAAAATCAATTTTTTTTAGGCATTAAAAAATTGTGATAATTATCAATGAAATCAATAAATAATAAAAAGGGTAAACTTTTTAAAATAAAAACATTTTTTTTTATTTTGGGAAAAAATACTGAAAAATTAAAATAAAATGAAAAGTATATTATTAAAACATTTTGTCAGAAATGAAGTCATAATTAAAAATTTTTTTTACATTTGTGAAATTTTTAAATACAAAAGTTAAAAGACTAAGGTTATAAAATTTCAGTCTTACAAAAAGAAAAAAAATGAAAAAGATTAAATAATACTAAGTAGTACAAATCAAAATGTTAAAATCCCAAACTGAAATGAGATATAGTTCTCTCAAGAGAGAACTATATCTCATGAGACAGACAGATGGACCAAATAAAGAGGGGAGTGGGGAGAGTTTCAGACAGATTGATAAATCAACCTTCCTATGAAGCAAGTAATCATCTAACTTAGCTTTTTAGTTCAGGATTTCAAGGCTGTATTTTTGGTTTTGTTTTGATTTTGTATTTTGCACCTCCTTTCCCCCACAATGTGTGAGTGAGTAGAGATATTTCAAGCAAAGAGGTAACTGGCCAAACCAGAGAAAAGATAAAAAAATTAAAAAAAGGCAACATTTGCTGAAAAATGCATAACAAATGAATAGTATGTGAGAACAGACAGTCATCCAAGAGTTAAACAATTAGGCTACTAAAATGAGATCTTTGTTTCCTGATAGAAAATTAAACAAAAAAAAAATAACAAAAGAGAAAATCAAATAATAATAATCTCTAGTTTTCCTCCAATTGAAAAACATTCCTACTTTTAATATGAGGACAATGTAGATGCAAAAGATTATTATATAAGTCAACAGACTTTAGTAACAGAACCAAATTTGTGTCTGTTGGCTATTTCTCAGCTGACAGCAAGAAACTATTCAAAATTTAATGGCTAACCAAATTCAACTGTCTCAGCCAAGTATTAAATAACTTGAAGTTTGTTTTTTTAGATGCCTCTTTGTGGAGTTGGGCATTAAAATTACATTTGTGAACAGTGGTTTGGTTCTATTATTTTCTAGCCACATTTGCTATCAAGTATTTCAAGATTAGTGTCAGTTTGTCTTACAAGATAAGCTAAAAACATTTAAATTTTTTTTTTTTTTAAAAAAATATTTCAAACATTTTATATCTGACAAGTACACTTGAGAATACTAGAGGAGAAAGACTTGTCCAAGATAGATAACACACCGACTAAGAGCAACTCAGTTTGGGCGAAGACAAGTGCAAAAATGGCTATGTTTTGGCTACAACAAAGAGAAGATATCATTTTGTAAAACCTTGACCAACAACAGCCAAATTCAAAACTTGTGTTGCCATAAAAACATGATCTGCACTTGGAAGGTAGTGAGGATGGATAGGAAGAAGTCAACGGAGAAGAAACTGTAATTAGACAGTCTAAGCTTCTCAACAGCTAATCAGCACTCTGAATGACCAAGCACAAAAAAAAATACAAAATAAAAAAATAAATAAATTAATAAATTAAAAAATATCATTTATACACAATTTCTTTTTATCACTGTCCTTACATTATTTGTGGTCCTTTTTTTCTAAGGTAAAAAGGATCAAAATACCCTCATCTGACATTTAGAAATTCTTACTATTTAGATTTTTACAGAAAAAAAATACCCAATTGTAAATATATATATATTCACACTGGAAACAATTTATTAAAAGAGAAAGCCATAAATAAAGCATTGTGATTTAACTATTAATGTTTAATTTTTTTATCAACTATCTTTAGCCACAATTAGCTCTTGAAATTCCAATTTATATTCGTAAAAAATGCCCATGTTTTAATTTTTTAAAAATTATTTATTCATAGTATCACGTCTTTGGAAAAGCAAAAAAATATTTTTAAAAATAAAGTCAAAATGGTAAACGTAAATTATTTAAAACTTCATTTATACTTTTGTTTTTAGTACTGAAAAAAAAAAACAAAAAAAACAAAAAAACAGTTCTAACACTGTAAAGATTCATTATTAGCACCGAAGGAAATAATTTTCCAAGCATTAAAAAAATTCAAAAAGAAATTATATTAAAACTAAATAAGTTATTTAAAAAATTAATCATCTTGCAAAATTACACATTTAATATCCAAAAATAAAACAGCACCTAATTCTATAGAATATGTTCTCTAATAAAATACATAGTCTCATGGAAAATACTGTATAGTAATAGAGGAAAAGACTTATTTTTGCTGAAGAGTAAAAATGTCTGTTTGTTATTTTATGTTACTTAGGCTAGTTTAACTTTGTTAATTCAGACTGACCAGTCATTACTAAAAGTTATAAGCAAATTTGGTTAAAAATAAATACAACAAAAATCAAACTTTATTGAGACTGGAATAAGAAACTCAGTTTTTTAAATTAAAAATTGTTTGAATCATTTTTGATTAGAGGATAAAACTCCAATAGAAACTGGCCATTGCTTGTGTATGTGTGTACATAAAAATATTTTTTCCTTAAAAATTTAAAAAAATTTTGATCCAAGAAGAACAAAAACCCTTTTGCCAATAAGTTTTTATAAAATAAGAAACACAGAGACGCATTGCATACACATTTTGTACAGTTATGTGCACATGTACATAATGGAAATCTCTGAACATGGCAGTTAAAGGGTTAAATGCAAAGAATTCAAGGAAGATTGTTTCTAATATTAAAATTCACTTCTTCCTTACTTTAATGAGCTATCTCTTTTCATTACACTTTTAAGCAATAAAAATGCCGTCAAGATTTCTAAGCTTAGTTCAATAAGTGCTGGTTATTACCCAAAACTTTTTGATCTTTTTTATAACTTAAGTCACTTTGGTATTTCCCATAAAGATTTGACAGTATTTCAACAGTGTTTCCTTCAGCTAAATAGGATTTGGGGATGTTGGGATTAAGTTTGATGAAAAGAAGGAATTTCAGAAAACCAAATCAGAATTTCTTTAAGGTTTCTAAATTTTCTTTTTAATTAAAAATTTATACAAAGAAAGGAGAATAGGATAAATTTTTCAAATCAAATATGAAGACTTCTTACCTACTAGAACAGTTTTTTTAGAAAATTGTTCAGTTCCCTAGAACATAAGATTCTATTCCAAAGACTTGGGCTAAAATAAATCCTTTTTTCAATTTTGTTGCTGCAGAAGCTAATGAAAAAGGAGCAATGGTCAGGAAAAAATTAAGTTCTTGAAATTTATGTAATTTTTTTTTCAAACCAATGCACACAAGATAAAAACAAGTAGGAAGCAATTTTGAAAATAAATTTTCAAAAAATTTCAGCAGAATCTGAAAAAATTTGTTTTAAGAAATGTTGAATTATTTGTAATATATTTTTTAGTCTTCATTTTTATATTTTTGAAATACATGATGCTTAAAGAAATTTATCTTTGTTTCTTTTTGGACAAATCAAAAGTTAAAACAAAAAGCCTAGTTAATAAAAAAAAAATAATAAATAAATTAAAAAAAAAAAAAAAAAAAAAAAAAAAAAAAAAAAAAAGGTAATTTGCTTTCTTTCCTTCTTTCAAAGAAATGCATCACCTTACCAACGAGTAACTTTGAGGAATGAGTTTTGAAATATTTGTAGATTGGCAGTCATTTCAACTGCATCCAGGAGGGAAACCTTGAAATGTGGACTAAGCAACACAGAATCTGTGGTCCTTTCCACAGAATGGCCAGCGCTGTTAGCAGATTATGCCAACATATTTTTGCAGGAGAATTCAGCACTTTCCCCCCCACCCATCTTCATCATAAAATCGTTGGCCTGGAAGTGCAAAAATGTTCACAGCTCAATTCTGATTGACAGCAGTCATCACTACTGCAGTTGCAAGAGCAGCCCTACAACAGACGTGTGGGCCGAGTTATACTTATATCACCAGTGTTGAGTCGTGGTCGAGGTAGGTCCCCAAAAATGAATCCCTCATCTTTCCGAAGACTTTCTGCTAAAGCTTTCATGCTAGCAGCCATTTCTTGAGGGTCATGAGGTGGGGGGCTCTGTGGAAAAAAAATACATAAACACCCATAAAAAATAATTCAAATAGTTTTATGCACAACTCATTGATAAGATACTGTAAGAATTTTGAAGATTTAACTTACCCCCACCCGCCAAAAAAACCCAAACTGGAATGTATTAGCTATCCAAACTCTTATTGTCTCATCATCATAAAATATTGCAATGAATTACATAAGAAAATCAAGAAACATGTTTAATACTTTCAGTGCTTTTTCTTTTTTTCTCTTTCACTTAATAGGTAAAAAAGCAAACGTTGAGGTTACGAAGGAAGAAAATGAATAAAATATTTTATATATGCTAATGGACAAAATAAGCATGTCCTTCAGCATAAAGATTTAACCACACTTTTAACTAGAAGCTTGTTTCTTTTCTGATCACAAATAAAACTAGCTGGATCAGCAGAAATTCCACAGGTGTTGATCATATATCATTACTCTTGCATATACATTTTTAGAATGTGGCTATTAAATGCATATTAAATAAAAATTTGTATATAGAAAATAATATTAAACAAAATGAATAAAAATAAATTAGGTTAAAAAGAAAAAGTGGGGAGATATTTTAAGAAAATTGTACAGAGAATGTCAATAGACACTTATGCAGGTTTAGTTGAGCAACTGTAATAGACTTCAGTTCTTCCGGTAAAGTATAATAGTAAAATCATAGAATTAGATAGATTAACTACATACAGTTGGCCATGACTGAATACAGGCAGCAAAACATTTTATTCACAGAACATAAAAAAAAAGTTATGGCATTTTATTTTATTCTGTAATTAACTATTTATTGAGAAAAAAAAATCAAAGCAATGATAGAATTAACTTTAAAACTAAACCATAAAATAAAAATATACATTCTTTTGGTGTAAAAATGTTTCAAATAAGTATCATTGTTTTAAGGGAGGTAACCTAAATACTTTTAAAAGATTTTCTAGTAAGACTGCAAAGTAATAAAACTAATAATTACAGCTGTATGGACCATTTTAATGATTAAAAAAAATTATAAATGATAAAAAAAGAAATCTTACAAAATCATCTTTTTCTGCTCCAGAGGAATTAAACATGGCTTGATTGATTCTGGGCACATTGACTGGTACTGAAGAAGACATCATCACTTCTTTGTTTAAGTTGTTCTTTCGTGTATTTTTAGGTGGATATGAGGGAAATGCCACTTCTGTTGAGGAGTCAAGGGCTGAAAAAAATGGAAGGCAAGCATATTTTACATTTTAAGATGTAAGTTATCATTTAATATAATATAGAACTTCTGCAAAAGAAATATTTTCATAAATGTCTTTAAAAAACAATTTATGATACATTTTCATAAAGAATGCAACATAGCTGACTCATCACTGAAAACTATATACTCTATAAAATTATCTTTATCTTAATGCTCCAACATTTCATTAAAGAAATCACAATGTGAGGTTTTGTTCTGGTAAGGAATCATTTTCAACCCATTCCACAATTTTCCAAAAGTTTGATGTGGAATTTGTAACTCTTGATCTGCCCTCCAAGTAGATTTCTGTGGAACTAGGACAAATATGCTTCAATTGTTTTTCAGATGCTGATGGTCTCCTAAGAATTTTACCTTTATACAAACATTTTGTTCTTTCATATTTCTTGTACCAATCATAGATAGATAGATAGATTATCAAGTCAGTGAAGTTTTTCTGAAATTCCTTCTAAAATGCTGCAACATGACAGTAACAGAATTAGTCTTACTTAATTCAAATACATAAAATGCCTTCCAAACATCTATAGTTTTTAGCACCCTGATTGACAATAGAACACCTAGTGCTGCTAAAACTTTAGTAATAAATTCTGAGTGTTTTACAACAAAACTATTGGGTGTCAATCTTTTATTTTTTAAAAGATAAATTTTTGAAACTATTCCCTTGTATTTCTTTATCCTTAGACATTCTTTTCTACCATTCATGGCAGTATCTGTGTGAATATATATGTATATAAGATAAAATAAATTAAATGGGTGTAGAGTTATTACTGTTGAGCAATAGTTCTAAGGGTTTGCTCAAGTACTCACTCATTCATTTTCTTCTCCATCAACAATGATTGCATGTCAGAAACAACATTTTTGTTAACAACTCCAGGGATCAGAAAGAAAACAACTAAGTAGATTTATACTTCTCCTAAAGTTTTCTTTGTGATAAGTGAATATAAATAGCTTCAATTTAAATTCAAACTTGTTCTTTGTGTTGAAAAAAATTAGGTTCATTCATGATAATCAAAGATTGTTTGAAATCTGTTTGATGTAAATAGTGTTCAAACATTCTACCCACCAAATTATGTCTCTTACTTAAGAAATCACTGAATCAGAATTTGAATTGACCTAATGAACTTGGAATTCTTAAAAAAACAAAACAAAAAAAACTAACACATGTTCAATGCTTTTACTTAATACAAATAGGTTGGGAAAGAGTAAGTAAGTAAGTTAGCGACCATAGTCGAGGGTGACCCGAAGGCTCCCTTTTCGATAGCTACTACACCAAGGTGTAGGGGAGGGCGCTACTCCATTCCCTGGATTGCTCCACTTTACCCTTGAACCATACCTTATAATGCTGAGTGTTAAGCAAGGTGGTATCAAGTTCCATTTTTAAAGTCTTTGGTATGACTCGACCTGGGATTGAACCCAGGTCTCCCGGGCCATTGGCGAACACTCTAACCGCTGGGTGGGAAAGAGTAGTTTGGGATAAATAAGTGAACTAAAATTAATGGCAGCTACATTTCATAATTTGGCTCGATGAATCTTATTATATATTGTTCTCATCTCTAAGAACTGATTTTTCATTAAAAAAATTTATTAAAAATCTATATTAACTTACCAAAATCATCGTCATCGGAGAAATAGAAAGGTTCAGAGTCGTCTCCCCTGTCATCACCACTCAGGTAAAACATTCCTATAAAAAAAAAAAAAAAAAGGAAAAAAGTTTTTCCATAGTCGAAGAATCCACATAAACACTGAAGTCTTTTCTTTGTATGATTTAATAGCAAAATAAGTTTTGAAAAGAATAGGGAAAAAAAAAACTTTAAATAAATTAGAAAAATTTTACAAGTAATTTTAATTGAAATGAATAATGCAATTTTTTTAAAAATATAGAAATAGTCATAGTATTATTTATTACAATATATGAAATATGTTGTTCCTGTGTTGACTTAATATTCTTTTTAATTTACTGAGTATTTTTTATATTCATCATCCTAAGTTCAATTGTGTACACACACACACAAACATATATAGGCTGGGAAAATCAATATTACATAAGAATATGAAAGTCAAGAAAAATATCTATAAGTTGGTAAGTTTTGAATAACAGAAATTTATTGAAACAAATTTTTAAGAGTCCTCATTAAAGATTTTGTATGTTTAGAGTCAAACAAAATGTTTCTTTTAAATTCAGGGAGTAACAGAACCGGACCCCAAAAAATCAAGTTTTTTAAATTAAAAAATTTTTTTTGGAATAGTCAATAATTGGAATAATTCTAGTAGTCTAAAAATATGAAACAAATACTAAAGTCAAAATCTTCCTTTCTGTGCAGGCAGAATGTCTTTAATCTGATGCTTTATAAAATCTGTCAGATTTCTTGTTTGAAAGTATCTTTCTGATAGGGGCTAATTTTTTGCATTCCAGAGGGATATGTTTTATTGTAATTATTTTTCCACATGTGCATTCAGGCCATTTCTCCTACTTCAGTATAAAGGCATGAGTCAGCCATGTAAGGCCAATGTGTATTCAAGGTAAATCTACATCCTCTTTAAGAGAAAATATACAGGAGTCCAATGATATTTTTTTTAGACACTCCAATTTTTCAAGCCTCTTTTATGATAGGATGTCATTACTGCAGCAGTAATTAAATATATTAAAAAAAAAAAAAAGTTTTGAAACTAATGTTTTTTACATTTTTGCATTATTCAGTGTTAGTTTGTAGGTCTACATTGAGGAAAAAAAAAAAGGAACAAATTTAGAATGTAGAAGAAAGAAAAAAAATTAAAAAACTCTTAGTGGTAGAATTTTTAGAAATTATTTGTTGAAAAGAGAAAAAAATCAATTAAAATACATACTCCTGTTTTTCTAAGAGATGCTCGAGGTGTAATGGTTACCGTCATAGGAAATGGACATGGTGAATAGCGTTCAAATCCTGGATGAGGCTGTTTGCATTTCACATTGCACTAATATCCTTGGGAAAGCTATGAAACTAACCATTCTCTCTATAGCTATAGCTAACAGTAGGGCAGACTAGGTTCTTTAACCTTGGTATGGTAACCAGTCTAGAAAAAGGAAAACTGAATTCAAACTCCACTTTAAAAATTGACCTAGTGTCACATCCTGCCTGTGCAGAGGAGTTGGTAAATATATACTCATGTTTTTTTTTTATATGAAAATGTTACTTTTCATGAAATAACAATTTGACAGATAATCTTGTATTTTTTCATGGGAGCAAAAAGATCACATACTTATTGCATTCAATAATAAGTGTTATTACTTGTTTCAGGAGAAAAATGTTCTGGCCTTTTGTGGATGACTGTCTGCTTTTGCACTATCTCACTTACCCTATATTTCAAAATTATGTCCAAAATGCAGTAAATTTTTGCAATCAATTTTCAAGTCTAATTCTTGTGTGTTGTCTGATTCTTTTTCTAACTTCTTTTAAAGTGTTTCTTATTTACTAATTATTTTGTTATACATCCCATCCCACCTCAACTCAATTTAGTAACACTGTTTTTATTGTTGTGAATGAGAACATTTAACATAATAAATGATGATGATAATAATAATAATAATAATAATAATAATAATAATAATGATAATATGGGACAAAATGACTTTTCAATTTTTTTTAAATACATGAAAGAAAAAGAAAAAGAAAAAAAGGCAACTGTTTTTTGGGTTTTTTTGTAACTAATCCAATTAAAAGTTGTTGGTTAGTTGGTTATATCAACCGTTGTTGAATTATTTTTGGCAGAAATCATTTTAACAATTATGATCACAAGTGACAATACAAATATGTATCTTCCCGATTACTTTAAACAGATAAACGCTTAAGACTTAGTTGAAATATCAATGTATTCATATCTAAGGTTTATGGTATGGTACACAAATTGCATTTGATAAAAAATCCAAAAAATTAAAACATTGAAATTCTTGAATTTTTATCATGTTTGAAAAATATTATCACATAGGTTTCGACACCCCCCCCCCAAAAAAAAAAACTAAATATAAAAAAGAGGAAAACAAAACCTTGCTCAATACATTAATGGATTACAACTCCTGAACAACATAATTATTACCACAAAAGTTTTTGACAGCAGAACAACATCCTGTTTCGTACATTTTTTTAGATTGTTTGAAAAATATTGTTCGGTTCCTGTATGCATATTTTTGCATATAATAGAATTATCTGAACACAGGTCTTGAGAAAATAACCTATGCTATCAGAGATTTCTACCCAAATACTCAGTTTGACTATCTGAGGCTTTATTTAGCAGAATGGAACTGAAAATAAATATATTGTTTCTAGTCATATTTACAACTAAAGCATATCAAAATAGAATTTCTCATTTTCTAAATAAAAAAGTAATAATTTAATTGCAACTTTTCAAGCAATATTGTTTCAGAATATTTTGTAACTACTCTTGTTGCATTTTAAAAACTAAAAGGCTCAGAAAATTCAACTTACCATCTGACTCCAAGTCAAATTCTCCTGAAGGAGTGGCTAATAATTGTTTCTCAGAACCAGTTGATTCTGATTTAGAATGAAAATCATTCTGAAAATACAAGAATACATTGTTATTTCTATTGTATTAGCAAAAAAAGTTTAGATGCATAGAAATAAACTCACATAATGTCTCAAGAGAGAAATGGTTTTCACATTTTAGTCTACAGTAAACATATTAGGATATAGACACTAATTTTGATAAAATAAATTGCAAAATAATAGTGGAAAAACAACGATAATTAGTTTGTGTTGAACATACAAGTGTTATGTAATAGCCATCCCACCAACACCCCTAGTAAAACAATGGTTGTGGCAAACATTTGTGTAAGAGTGATTGACAGGTGGCAGTTGAATGGGAGAATCATGTAAGAAGAGTATTGAGACTAAAAGTCTCTAAGAGAGAGACAGATAAAGATTTTGGTGCTTAAGAGAAACCCCATCCAACCCCCATTTTGGGTGGGCAATAATTTATACAAGAATCAATCTTTTCTCCACTAACTGAACAACAACCACTTCACATCTTCCTGTTTATAAGATTGGTCCATAAAGATACAATCCGAAATAAACGTTGATTTTTGTAAGGAAACACGTTTGTCTTTTCTTTTGACAAAGAGATTAAGTAACAATCCCTTTAACCTTTCTTCATATTAGCAAGTCCCTAGCAATGTAATATTAATTCACTAGCACTAAATAGATTTTCTTGTGCTTAGAATGAATGCAAATTAACATTTAGATAAAAAAACTAAGCCCTAAATTATTAATATCACTATTTTTACTATCTTAATTGATTTATCCATTATTTATTTTAATATTCAAATCCATTATCAGTAAATCCTAAATACAAAACATTCCCAAACCATTTTATGTTGATAAAATATTAACATCATAAAACATTTTTTAATGATTAGTTACCTACATCAAATTTTTATAACATTTCTCATTTGAAAACGAAAAATTGAATAGGGTTTTTGGCATACCAACATCTATATAACTAATATAAAAGTAGATATTTTGAGAACTAACACTTCTTTTGAAAATTAGTTGATAAAAAGCAATGAACAATGTTTTTCCAAATACAAAGCAAGCAAAAGAAATATTTTCTAGGCAAGTTAACTTAGCAGAAGGATAAAATCCCCATTTGACTGAACAGCAACATCTCCCATAATTTAATTGATAATACTTATAATGATATTTATGAAGATTATATAAATAGAAAATCTAAATTACCTTAATTTCACTAGGTGTGGACGGTAACTCAGAACTTTGATAACCCGATGCACAACCTGTAATCAAATTGTTAAAAAATCTATAGCATTAAAAAACAAATTAAGAAACATTAAATGAAAATAAAAAACTGATTAGAATTGCAAGTAGAATTCAATGGTGGAAATTATTTCAGTATCTGATTTAGTGAAGTACAATCATTTTGTCATTTTTTAATCTATTTCAATTAATACATAATTCTAACAATTTTATTAAGACTGAATGTATATCAGCAAAACTTATCTTACACTATATTAAAAATAGACTATTTAGGTATTGCATTTTATCTAGGTGTAACTAAATTTGGTAATATGATTAACTTTGTTTCCTGTCAAAATAGGAGTTATCCAAAATGGCCCTCACTTATAATCTATTGAGATTAGTTTTAAAACCAAACATGGCAAAAAGTATCACAAATGAATAATACAGTACAGGTTTAAATATTTCAAGTTCATACTTTAGGCATTTTTAAAAAAATATTTTAATCAAATAATTTGTATAATAAAACCTATCATTAATTATTCAGTACCAAGAACATACTCCTTCAAAATCATTAAATATATAGCAAATAAAGAGTATTTTATCCTTTTTTTGCATGAGTGAATATACTTTTATTTAGATGTGCACACTGATGGTTAATATTTAATATCAGACATTATACAGCTCTTTACAGTCATTAGTGAACAGAGATGATAATTCTTAATTTATTAAGTAGATTTTTCACTACTATAGCTTTTTATCAATGACAGACCTATCAGCCTCAAATAATGATGATATCATCATTGAGTAATTTATTATGTGACTAAAGAAAACTTAAATTAAAAAGCAATACTTACTATTCTCACTTTTATCTACTTCAGCTTCTTTTTCTGCATTTATTGCATCCATCACTGATAGAAGCATCCTGGAAAAATTAAACAGAAAAAGGATAATTAAAAAAAATGGTGTCTTTTCGTAGGTTTTTCAGATAAGAAAATTATTGTTTAACTAATTGCAATATGAAAAATACTCGTAAAATCTAAATATTTAAAACATAATTAGATAATCAAATAAAAATATGGGTGAAGAAAAAATACTCACGTAATTAATTTTTTCTTGTCATCTTTAGCACGTTCTTGGACTTGTTCAAACATTGCTTTTTGTTGAGTTTCATATTTTCTGAAAAAGATTTCAACACATCATTAAACTGATGATACTCAGTCATTGATTCCAAATATTTTTTTATTCATTAAAAATGCTTGTATTTTTTAAACTGAAAATAATTCATTTGGGAAAATATAATTTTCTCAATTCAATTACTTAAAATAAATAACTATTTTTATTTGTAACTATAAAATGAAAATCTCTTTCAACCTTTTCAATTTATCAGATGCTTATTTGAAAAGTTTGATGTCATGTGAAAATTTTCAATTTGAAAGGATGTGAATTGAACATAGTGTATAATATTAACTATACTGTCATCTTCACAGAAGACATTCTGACATTTTTTCAGTGTACTGATATTGGTTATACATATTGAATAAGACATGAAGAATAAGATTCTTACAACAAAAGTTATTCTTTAATGGAGTGACAGCAAATGCCATTTCCACACAAAATTAAATATAATAAGTGGAGATTAATTTGAGTTGTTACAATGGTTAATAAACTTTATTATCACAACTTTATTATTTATATTAATTTATAATTGACAATATTCAATCATTTATAATGAACAGATCAAGCTTCTATATTATTTATGATATACATAATCATTGAAGAGGAAAATATTTTAATACTTATTGTTAACAGAGTTAAGGTTTTTTTATTCAAACAATACAGCAGAGTTAGGGGGAAAAAAACTTTTAGACTAATTATAGTAACTTATAACTACACATTTTAGTAACAGGCTCAATGAAAAGCAGAATGTCTTCCAGCTTTCATGCAAAACTAACCTAATTCGTTCTTCCATTTCATTTTCTTCCTCCATCAAGTACGTATCCATCTGTATTTGCAATGTACTCAGTTGATTTTGCAGAGATTCAAAATACTGTGGAGCTGCAACAAAGAAAAGGAAGCTGAATTAAATAAATCCAATAAAGGCAACAAACTGCCACAGAATATCCAAAGTTTAAAACTGGCGTAATTATTATTAGTTTGAACATTTCAGTTTGGAATATAATCTTGTCTCGAGAGGACAAGTTCATCTACCTCAGAAGCAGCATCTTATCTACTGAAAATAACATCAATATGTGACAAGTGAAAGTATAGACAGCTATCGATAGGCTATCAGTCATATGGAAGTCAGACCTATCTGATAAAATAAAACGCAACTTTTTCCAAGCAGCAGTCATGTCTATACTACTGTATGGATGCACCACTTGGACGCTGACTAAGCATATAGAGAAAAAGCTTGAAGGCAATTGCTACAAGCTATATTAAACAAATCCTGGAAGCAACAACCTACAAAACAGCTGTACAGCCACCTACCACACATCTTGAAGACAATCCAAATTAGACAAACAAGACATGCAGGACACTGCTGAAGGTGCAAGGACGAACTCATAAGCAACGTTCTCCTATGGACCCCTTCACATGGATGTGCAAAATTAGGACAGCCAGCTAGAACTTATCTACAACAGCTTGGTACGGACACAGGATGTAGCCTGGAAGACCTGCTGGAAGTGATGGATGATAGAGACGGATGGCAAGTGAGAGTCAGAGATATCTGTGCGCGCAGCACATGATGATTATATAATACACACACACACACACATATATATATATATATATATTTTTTTTCTTTTCTTTTTTTTCTGTTATATCCTTCTTTTGTCTACTTGATACAATGTACACCTTTATCAAAGAATTTTTAAAAACTTTTTAGCTTTGTCTATTTTCATGATCAAAAAGTGTACTTATATACTCTCAGATTTAAATATCATAAATATGCATCAAATTTTTCTGCAACCATACTTTCATATTTAGTTTTAAAAATCTCCAAAAGAAGAAATATAATAGTAGACAATTCTATTAATAAGCTTTCTTGTTCCAGTATATATAAGGCCAGACATCAATGCATATTTGCAAAAGTAGATGTTAGACTGTAGGTGTGTGTATATATATATTTATATATATATATATATGGAAGAGTAAATTATGGAAATGAATCTGACAGTATGAAGAAAATAGAAAAACTAAGTATTCCAAAAGTGATAAAATCAATGTTAAAATGTTTCCATTTTATTAAATTTTCATCAGGACTTTATGATAGAGAAAAAAATTGTCGCTTGAACAATGATGGATATTTTTATCAAAATAACAGAGGAAGAGAAAGTACATATAGAGAAACGCTCATAACCATTCAGTCAGCATTCTTTTTAGATAATTATTACGTGATTGGCACAGGCAATGATGTTTTAAATGTGATATATCTTTTAGAGATATATCAGATTGAAAGATGATAAAAGCATTGTCAGAATTTTTGAGAAAAATAGGAAGAGAAGAGAAAAGAAAGAATGAAGAAAAGGAAAAAAACAAACAGATCATATATAAAAAAATTGAGTATAAATCTTATTGATATGGAACATATGTATAAAGTTACATATATTTATTATTTAAGTAGTATGATTATATGTATATAAACATAGTAATCATGAGGTTATGTAAGAGGATAGAATTGGAATAAATTTAATATGTGGAGCTAAAGGAAGTGTAAATTTGATGGAAAGCTGCTTAATGAAAGTTTGATATAATGTAGCTATTATGAACCAATTCACCTAAGAAAAGTAAATTAGTTCTAAATAGCTACAACATATCAAACCTTAATTAATTATCTTTCCATACATATTTACACTTCCTTTAGCCCAATGAATTAAATTTATTCTAATTCTATCCTCTAACACATCCTCATCCTTACAACATTTATATACATATAATCAAAGAACCAGGGTTTTTCAATCTATCCTCCTTCCTTGTGAATTAGTGTGTAATAGTTACATTATATCAAACTTTCATTAAGCATCTTTCCATCAAATTTACACTTCCTTTAGCCCCACAAATTAAATTTATTCCAATTCTATCCTCTTACATATCCTCATGATTGCTAAATTTATATAATCATACAACTTAAACAGTAAATAGATGTAACATCATACATACGTTCGATATTAATAAGATTTATACCCTGTAGTGAACAAGTCGATTTATCTTCAAGGCAGAAACGGCAATGCATATCCTTCACATACAGAGTATCTTTGAAAAAGAAACATGGTCGCTGTCAACATGAAAATATAATGATGGTGGTCTCGTAAAATCTTGCAGGATTGATGTTGATATGACAATTTTGAGCTTGCTTAGATATGAATATAAGCGTGGGGAAAGGTTTTGGTGAGAGACTTGCCATTTGTTTCTCTGGTGATTGAGATCAGTAAGTTGGCATGAGATAAGCTGAATATGGAGTTGGAGTGAAAAGTTATCTATGAGGCAATAAGAGAGACTGGGAGGACATACTATTCCAGTGTTAGGAAAGCAAATTATGTACATACCCAGTTTATTTACATATGTTTTGTCTGTTTTCTTTCCTTTTCCTCTTTATTTCTTCTTTTCTTTCCAGTCTTTTCTTTTTCCCATCTACTTTTCTCAAAAATTCAGAGAATCAATGCTTTTATCATTTTTCAATCCAATATACCGCAAAGAAATTCAACACATTTCAAACATCATTGCCCGTGCCAAAAAAAGAATGCTGACTGAATGGTTATGAGTGTTGCTCTACATATACTTTCTCTTCTGTTATTTTAATAAAAACATCCATTGTTGTTCAAGCAACAGTTTTTTCTACTTCATCAAGTCCTGATAAAGGTTTTATAAAACTGATATGTTTTAACATTGATATTACCATCATAAATATAAATTGGAATACTTTGTTTTTTTTTAAATTTTCTATATATATATATATATATATATATATATATATATATATATATATAAAATGCACTACTTTTGCTGTTACAAAATAAACCATTCACTATTTTTTATTCTACTGTTAATAATTCTTTCTTTGATAATCGATTATGTTTTATTTAAAAAACAAATACTGGAGAAAAAAGTTTTATGAACAATTAATCTTGCATAGTTATTGATAAAATTCAACTTCTATTTTTGTTGCTATTCTGCTATTTAGAGTTGGTAGGTACATAAAAATTAACAAATGATTAAATGTTTTTATTGTAAAGTTTCTTCCATAAAGAACATAATGAGCCTTTCATATATTGTTGTTATACTTAATAATTTTCTTAACATTTACTGGAAATCTTCTCAAGGGAGTTGATCTCATTAAGATGGTTTCTTTGTTTAATGGCATATCAACCTTTGCAGGTTATTTAATGCCAAAGCCATTATCATAGAACAGTAGTGGTACTATTTAACCCATAGCTGGGAGGATAAGGGGGTTCACACCTTTCCCGAGGGTATATCCGAAAGTGAATGTCATAGTGCGACTAGAGTTTGAACTTGCTTACTACGACTCCATAGTCCATTGCTTTAACCATTACACCACAAGGATCCCCTCCTCCCCATTAAACAGTAGCTTCAGAATAGAAAGATTCAGTAGTTGATAAAAAAAATACAAGGTGGATACAAAAACACTACTTAACTTCAAGTAGTCACAGTGTCAAAAAAATTATTGAAATAGGTTTATAAATGTGGTGACATCATTGAAAATATTTCTTTTCTCATCAGAAGAATCTCTGAGTACCAATGAGCAAGAATATTCTAATAAAGTTACATTTTAAGTTTGAAATGAAGGATTGTTTTGGGGCTCACCCTGTATATTCTTGTTCTTACAATTCTGAAAACAAAACTAAAAAATGCAATTGACACTAATATTCTTACAGTGCTAGCTTAAATAAATTAACCTCAAATGGTTTTTTGTTAGCAACAATTCTAAAATTTCAGTATGCATATAACTAAACAAAAATATTTGTTAAAAAGTGTTTTAAAAAGTTTAGTTTTACTTTAACTGCACACATATGTAAATTTGAACAATCATTATTCAAAGCCTAAAACTAATTATTTGGTAAAAAGAAAATTGTATATCAAATTCCGTTTATTTAATACACAAATAGGTACCACTAGTAAAACATCAATCTGGCACTTTAACAAACATTGAGAGAAGGAATGAGTGTATGATTTTGTTTGAGTTTACTTACAAGGCATGGTGCCTGTGAATGGTACATCTGTGTTGAGTACAATCTGAAAGGCTGGTGAGAAAGCAGTTGACCGCCTCAAACGATCCAAAACAGCTGCATCTTTCTACAAAAATAAAAAAAAGGGTTTTGTAATGATGTGCCAGTATGAAAAAAAATAAAAAAGCTACTTTTTTAATAAAAAATTTAGGTAAATTTCTTAATTACCTTACAAAATATCTACTTTTTAATTTCTTTTAGAAATTGGTCACAAATAAAAAAAAAAATTCAACAGCTACAAATATATACTTGCACTTATGCAATACTGTGTTTTACCAGAAACTGCTGATCAAAAAATATCAAGGAGTTTCACTGACTCTTAATCATAAACCCTATATTACTTAAGTTGCTAAACATACATGTTCAAATTTAGAGATTCAGTTTCACTACTTTTGATCCCACCTTGCAGATGGCTCATACATTTTTGATACTTATAAATCTACAGAAAAAACTGAGAGGTCAATTTCTATACAGATTCAACCATCCCCAATGATAGATCAATTAATTTGGAGTTTGGAAGAAGATATTGACTAGATGGAGACCAACAAAAAATATGTCCTTCATATTCCCCCCACCTCCTGAATCTCTTACAAACATGCATAAAAGACCAAGTCACCTCTGCAATGTCAGAAACAAAGTTTTTTTCTCTTTAGTCATTCATTTCTAATAAACATTCTTAGATATACATGTACAAACTAAATCAGAAAAATGTATGCAGTTAGATTCATTCAGTCAACTGAAATACTAACCTCCATTTCTTTGCCCACTAAAATTTTTCGGTTATCTCCTGTTTGTTGATCATTTCGGACTGCATGAGTAACTATGCCACAATTCCGACAGTGAAAAACTGTCCAGTCTTTGACAATCTTTTTATGAAGAAAGAAAGTGTGACTCTATAAAAGAAAGAAAGAAAGAAAAAAAAAACAATAAAAAAGTGTGCTAATTTATGTAAACTTTCATATTAACATGATTTTTGCAATTTCTTTCAGTTCTTATAATTTTTCTTCTCTTTATCCATTAAACAATGTTTTAAAAATGTATTTCAAAAATCAATTATACAAGATGAAGAGAAGGAGTTATTTTTCACCAAAAAAAAAAAAAAAAAAAAAAAAAAAGAAGCACATCCTCATTTTCATGATATCAAGTCTTATTTTTACTGTAACTTTCCTACACAGATTCATTGGATAACAGGAAGTTATTGAATACACACAACATTCATCAGATTTAACCCCAAAATTTTTTGTAGAGAAACCTTAAAGATAAACTTTATGCCAACAAAATCAATAAACTTAAATAATAAAGAAAGAAAGAATTGCCACACAATCACAATAGATAGTTTAGTTAATCTCTTGCATCTCAGAATCTTAACAATGCAAGCCTTGCAGCAAAACAAAAACATTAACTATTTTTACTTTTTACAACGTTTGTATACATTTTTGGAAATCACCTGATATATACATATCTATATATGTTTAATTACTAAAAATATATTTGAGCAGTTTCTAGAAAAAAAAATTCACATAAGGTATATCAAGTATTTGAAAATTAATGCTAAATAGGAGGATAAAAACCATTTTAAAGACTGATTACATGATTCACAGACATTCATAAAAAACATTCTGTGTGTGTAAGGAAGTCTCCAATTAAATAAGAATAAAAGCTACATAATAACATGTAGCTCCTCCCTTAACCAGAAGTAGTTATACATGACATTGAGTCCATATACAAATGTATTAGGAATGCCACTTTGTGCTATATTAGGCTAAGCTTAGTAAATACATACAAGTTCAGGTACCTAGTTGAAGATTTTTTCCTAGTTTGAACCTAGAAATTTTACAATTAATTATATGGTATCTAGCATAGTACTCATAAAAATAATGGGATTATTTATATCCATTTCATCTGCATTTCTCTATTGAATATCTAAAAATGTTATATATGCTTTTATCTTCTTTTCCTTGCATATTTCATTCTAGTGCATATTTCTTTATACAGGAAAGAAATTCTTTCTGTATTACATATCTGCCATTCATAAGAAAACCACCACAATACTGCAGAGAGTCAATCTAGTTTGTGGATCTTTAATGGACAACAAAACAACAATCTTATTTGTTAAAAAATCATACTAGAGATTCTATGATTAATATGATTAAAATAATTACAAGATTATGATTTAATCTTGTTATTATTTGATATCAATAAAATTCTTCATCTGAAAAATAAAATATCTTAACTATACAAAAATGATACTGTTAATGAGAATGCGTAAAATGGCTTGAGGGAATAATAAATTGGAATGAAGTAATTTTAATATAATTAATTTATAATGAAGGTTTAGAAATATGACTCAACAAAAATACTATTTTCTTAACAGAATTTCATAACTTTACAGCCTTGTCTTCTACACTGGTGTTTTTTCTAATAAGTCACAAGCAGAATAGGTCTGGATAGGTAACCCCCCTCCCAATGAGTGTCCTGGATATAAAATTAAGCAATCTGAGGGTGAGGCTCCAGTAATGCAGGAGTTCGGGGGAATTTGGAGCACCTCTTCAATGCCATCGCTCCCAAGTCCTCTCAGGCCTTGTGTGGTAGCACCTGAAAGGGTCCTATCTATGAGCCAAATAGAACTGACATATCAACTGACTGTAAACAAATGACTTAATGCTAAATTGAATTGTTAATTACCCTATAATGGTTGATATGTCATAAAACCAAATCAAACTAAATATTATTAATGTTAAATAGCAATACTTGAAGCCATTAAACTGTGTGCAAACAAATGATTAATATCAAATAGTACAATTAGTATTAGATAAAAATACTTGAAACCATTTGCCAGTTAAAAAAAAAAAAATCTACAAACTATTCACTTACAAATCATATAAACAAGGTTAGTCATTAAATAACCCACAAGGGTTAATATACCATAAAATACCAACTAAACAACCAACCCAGCAGTCCAGCATAAAAACAAATGCCAAGTAAATCAATGACAAGTGGAATCATTAAAAAAAGAAAGAAAAATGTTTCATTCCTTTGCATATCTCAAAGCTACTAGACACTGCACAGAAGTAGGCTAGTTCACTATATCAAATATTGTTGATAATTTATCAGGGAATAGAAAGAACAATTTTTTGCTTATATAAGCAATGTAATAAAATATTCTTAATGCTATTTATAAGCTTGCAAGATAGAAGTATAGCATCTCTTTTGCTTTCCAGAAAGTATAAAAAAAGCATTCTTGTTCAAATCTCAATAGTTCAGTTTTTTGTTTTTCAATATCCAATAGATTTCACTATGGAAATATATATATGTGGTGTATTCAATAAGTTTCCAGACTTTTTGTACAGGCATTTAAAATTGTCGTAGACTCTTGAAAATTCAGTATGTTATTGCTATACATCTTATGAGATGACAGACCAATTTTTATGATTTCAGCTTCAAATGAACAGCTACAGCTAAAGCCTGATTATCACAGCTGGTGAATTTCAAACATGCAATCTGGACGTGAAGACACTTTAGAAGAATGATATGCAATAAAATTCTGTTTTAAACTTGGAAAAAATGCCACAGAAACGTATGGAATGCTTCAGACTGTTTTTCGATCATCTTGCATGAATCGAGCATCAGTTTTTGAGTGGCATAAGAGATTCAAGGAAGGCAGGCAGTCTGTGAGGGATGATGAGAGGTGTGGGAGGAGTAAGGAAGTCAATACACCAGAGTTGATTGGCCAAAGTGTTAGGGTTAGGCTTAGGGTTACTATGTTGAGGTTTTAAGGGAATTCAGAAAGAGATTCTGTCGGAAGAGGCCAGCACACTTCAAATCCGGTTAGTGGCATTTCCACCAGGACAATGCACCAGTCCACAACTCTATCCTTGTCACAGACTATTTGAGCAAGATGGGCATCAAGACAGTTCCTTACCCTCCCTATAGTTCAGACCTTGCTCCCTGTGACTTTTGCTTATTCCCTAAGCTCAGAGGCTGTCGTTATGAGACAACTGAGGAGATGAAAGAGGCTGTAATGAAGGTCATTGACACGCTCACACAAGAGGACTTCCATGGGGCCTTCCAGAAGTTGTAGGAATGGTACAACAAGTGCATTGCAGCTGGAGGAAATTGCTTTGAAGGGAACTAGAGTTTCATGTGTGTACTATCAATAAAAGTGCCCACACGAAAAAGTCTGGAAACTTATTTAATGATCCTCGTAACATATACAGAAGAAATTTTTATTGTAATAAAACACCAGAAATGTACATTTTCATGGCAGGGTTTTTAAGATGACATGTTTTTCTTTAAAAGTATATTAGCCTTGCCATATAAGATTTTTTCATAAGATAATTATTTTGCTTTTCAAGTTTCTTCTTATAAATTTGTGTATGTATAACTACACCAAAATATGGCCGAGTGAAATTTAATTAGCCATTGTCTTAAGTAGTTTTCTTGAATTTCAAAGGTTATTAATCTATTATTGAATTGTCTATAAGCTCCTGATTCTTATCTTATGATACTTCTGTTCCATACCGACATTTGATAGTACATTTAAAAAAAAACAAAAACAAAAAAAACAGCAGCTATCAAAAGACTCTTAAATTGTATTACTTTATTCATTATGAATAAAGAAAGTTGAAAATTAGAATATTTTTTAGAATAACAGAAGACATGCTTTTGAAGAATGTTCTTGATTCATAAAGATTTTAGATTTGCAATGCATTTCACAATAAATCATAGACCATGCAGTTATAAGTCAGTATTTCTAAATGCTTCTAGGCATTGAGTTTAATTTTCATTGAACAATCACATGTACTCATAGGCAAACTATTTTATGACAGACTGATCTAATATTGGGTCATGACCTATCCTTAAAAAACACTACACAAATTCATAAAATGAATGGAATAAAAAAGATACCAAATAAAACACATTGAGAAAGAAAAAACAAACAAACTAGGAATTAATTCTGTTATTCAATTGAATATCAAGTAGTTTTGGATAACAGCAAAGTTGAAGTCAGAGGACACTGCGAATCACTTTAGGAAAAAATGTTGATGCCACATACCATATTTGCTATTGTTAGTATTTACTAAGCTTAGCTTAATATAGTACAAAGATAAAGGGACGCATGAATATCATTCCAGTGTTCTAAGTGGGGAAGATCTGTCTTGAAAATCAACATTCAAAATTCCAGATTTTAAAACAGTACTGGTAAGAAGCTATTTCCCCCATGAAGCAGACCTGAGACTGAATGGCTTTTTCATCATAAAATTTAGGATTTATATCTAGATAAAAATAAAATCTATAAATGGACATACAAAAGATCCATGTAGTATAATAGATTGAGTTGAAGAACAAAAAAGAAAAGAGATAAAAGTAGAATGAAATGAAGAGATCAAAAGAAGTAGAGTAGGTGAAGTGGACACAGAGAGAGAGATAGAGATAGAAAGAGATAGTATTGGTGGTAGAAAAGTAAAAAAAAAAAAAAAAAATGAAAGGAAAAGTGAGTTATGGTACAACCAAGAGCTTGTTTTATTTTTACTCCACACTGTTTATGCACTGACTACCAATACAACAAGAGTAAAAACAAAAAAATATGGCATCAAGAGGGAAGAAGTATGAAGTGTAAGTTTAAAGGTTACATCTGATCTGTCAGAGTTCTTACAGCTGAATCAATAGCAATTTCCCTGACACAAAAAAATAAAATATGAGGCAATATGAGTTAAAGTTTAAGCAAAAGATTATTTTATTTCAAATCCACAGTGTTTGCTCACCGCTGTTGATTAATGGTCTGTGTAAAGTTTCTATATACAATTAAATTGAAAGAAAATATTAGTCAGAAATTGATAATGAAAAGGAAAGAATTGAAAACAAGTGAGGAAATGGTATCAAAAGAGAATGAGTTATGAATATGCACAGAGGTAAGAATAATGCCAGTTCAGCAATCCAGGTAATTTTGTTGATTAGAAGAAGTGAAGATTTTTTTAAGGGATAGAGGAAGGAAACAAATAAAAGCAAGAAAAAAAAGAAAAAAAAGGAGAACAACAGGAGAATTAAGTAGTGTTGAAGCACAGTAAACAAGTGTCATTGATCAAGGTAATAAGTAGATTAGTGTATAGTTAAATGCCAGGCAAGAAACTGACCAGCAAATTTAATTTGTACTATTGAATTGAAAACAACAGAATCTTTGGAGTTAGCAATTACGGGTAGGATAATAAAGCAACACTTAAGTTTTATGTACTGTTTTTTTTTGGTTTTCTTTACATAGCTATCCATTGTAAGGACTAACACAAAAAAAAATGTCATTTAAAATTGGGAGGTGATAAAAAGTGAACAACTTCAAGATAAAATTTTTGAAAAGGTGAGAAGGTATTTTTTTTTTACCTAATCACAGTGTATACATATATTTAAAACTAGTAAAAACTTTAATCTTTTCAGAATTGTAAAAAAAATAAATAAATAAATAAATAAATATGTATATAAAAATGTGTAAAAGCAGAAAAAATTGGTTAATAACAGCTTCATTATTAAGAGCTTTATGATACGTGTAAAATTTATTTACAGTCAAGAGATAAGCATGCTGGCTCATCTGACCATTTTTAATATGAACTGTATTTAAGTCAAGCAGAAAATAACATTTCTGAGCAAAGCTACATGGTTATTTATTAAATATATTGTTTGTCTTTATGATACACAAAAGAAAATACTGAATGCTGTAAAATTATATAAGGTATTTATACAAAGGTTTCAGATATGAGCATGATAAACAGACTACCACTGTGTCACCTGGTCAGATGTGTTATAATGTAAACAATACATCAAAGTCTAATTCATTTACATTAAATATAATAACATTTTTTCTTAATAATGTCATTTGCTTCTCTTTTATGGAAATATAAAAAGGATTTGAGGACATATTGAAACCTAAATGGAATATACTGTACTAAAATTCAAAGAAATATACTGATAATGTAACATGCAGTGCTTTTAGTGCAAACAAGAATGTTCTTTAGGTATTTTTAAAAATCTAAAACAAAAAAAAAAAAAAGGTATATTTTTTTTTCTCTGTAAAGGTTAACAATGAATTATTTTAAAAAAGAAAGAAAAAAAACCTACTGATGACAAGACAAAATTGATAGTAAATAAAGGGCAAACCATATTCAAATATTTACCAAAGAAATGGATCCTTCCAGAGCACTTTCAGGTAGACAATCAAACTTAGAGGAAGGCAATTCCTTTGGGCAATCTGAAAAACAATAAATAAATTATTGATAATTGACATAACTGAAAAGAAAAATTGTAAAACAATTCTAAAAAGTAAGTTAATTGTTGAATACCATTTTCTTTTGCTTGCATTTTCTTTTTATATACTCACAAAGGCTTATAATATGTCATGTATTATTTTCTTCCATTTGAAGCTTTTTTTTTTCAATCTATCTTTCTGAAACATTTTCTTCCACTGGAAAAATCTTTCATAATGGTTTTATTTCATTCTATTTAAAGCCATCTCTTCTGTCATAAATATTCACCTCCAAATCTTAAAAAAAAAAAAAATCAAAAACTTCATAAAATTTTCATAGCCCTTTCTTTTATTAAATCTTCAAATCATCCTTCAACCCCTAGAAACCATTCACCAAACAAATTGCCACACTTCTCCTTTTAATAACATTTGTTTTTTATTCTGGTTTCAGTTGAAATTAAAAAGATACACAAGACAAATGTTGAGAATTTTTTCACATGCTCCAACTCTGAACTTTTGATTTTTATTCTCGGGTATTTCTGATAGTTCTGGCTATGAAGAGGTTAACTTCAATCAAACATTTTAAAGATTACTAACATAAAATATACATTTTCCATGTTTAAATTTGAACATAATTTTTCTGAATTGAAGTCCCAAGTTTCCTGCACTCAATTTCATCGAAGAGAAAATTGATATTACAATTTCAGCTTATCTCAAATATTGGATGGCTTAAATCATTTTTAACACTTGATCATATTTATGAAGTATTTACTGTCAATTTTTAAACTAGCACACTTTTAATTGTTTAATAATTGGATATTAAAATCAGCTAAATAGATTACAATGACTAATAACAAATAAGAAGGCCTCTCAGAATAATTATTTTCTCATGTGATGAGTTATATTTCAAGTTGAAATGATTCCAAAAGTTGAATCTTTGGTTTGGTTTCTTTGTTTAATGGCATATCAATCTTTGTGAGTTACATAATGCCAAAGCCATCTTTGTAGAAGAATAGCCATAATATTATTTTACCTATACCTGGGGGTTGGATAAAGAGGTTTGTGCCTTTCCTGGGGTAGGGATGTTTGGATACTGCCGATTGAAGTACAAAGAAAGGAAATGGACCAATACAATAAGCCCCTTTTTAGTCTTTATTTTATAAAGTTGGCATTCAGCAAGGATTTTCTAGTGCAATATTAACAATGAAGATACCTGAGATCTACAGAAATTTTATTTTTATTATCATACTTCATTGATGGAAATCTACCTACTTATTGTTAAAGTTAGTAACCAGTCTACTAAGGCTCCCAGAAAAATATCATTTAAGGATGACAAAGTGCATATGTTCTGTGCTAGATCAGAAAAGCTGAAACTCATTCACACAGCACTAAAAGAAACAAAAAACTATTCTTTTATGGTCAGTATTATACAGTGTCTATTTGGCAATTCCAAAAATAAGAGGAGAGATTTTCACAGTAATCTCTTCTTGGCATTTAACAATGTGAAAATTGAGAAATTTTACAACAGACATTAAATGTAAAATATCTGCATGAGATACATTTTGTCCATAACCATCTTAGATACAAAGTAATTGAAAAAGTAATGTTATATCAAATATCTTAGCAATATATAATTTCAAGCCACCGGACAATGCACTGTACAGTTTACACCACATTTCATGAGATTTTATAGTTATCAAATTACAAGAATACCATTACTGACAGCACAACATTAGTTACTATACTTCACTTGGGTCACCATTTAACAGTGGAGGGCTGAAATATGGCACTTGGCCAGACAAGGCATGGTTCAAGCTCTTTCAGGCAAATGGTTAAGTTAGTGTGTGGAGAAAACCACAAGGCTATACCCCAAGCCTGTCAACATTAAGGCAAAAGATGGAGCGACACAATGTTTTACAGCTAGCAATGTCAATCTTAATTCTTGATCAATGAAAAGCTAATTTTTCCTCATTTTTAAATGGACAGAGTGGTCCAACTGACTTAAACAAATTTAAAGGAAAAAAATGACAAAATTCAGAGTTTAATGTAATATAATCATTATTATGTTGGGTGTTTAGGGGTCAAAATGAAGACACACAGACAAGAGAAGTAGGTTGAAACAAGTATATTACAATAACAGAACCAATATACAGAATACAGGTGTTATACAACAGTTAGGAATGTCCTTCTGGTACTGTCAGGCGGCTTGGAGGTTATCTCACTGAGTGTCAAGTAGAGTCAGTATATATTGAGGAGGAATAGTCCATTACCATCTAAGTAGGTTCCATAACACCCCACCTCCTAAAATTCAACTCCGCAGGAGTCTGGAAAAGAAAGTTTCATTTTTTTGCTTTTTTTCATAGATCCATTTCTGATGCTGTAACTGTAGTTGTAAAAAGTTTATTTATCCTGAGGAATATTTTTTATAAAAAGTTTTTAAAATTTCTTAGTAATTTTATTTCACTTTACTTGCTTGTTTACTTACAGAAATGCAAGCATTCCTTTTACAACTTGGTAGATAAAAACTTGACTGACTTGTTTTACCAAGTTTAATGTAGAAAGGCTTTCTAGACCTATTTATTTTTATCTATTTATATTTTGTATTATCTTTTTCATGTCTTCTATGTTTCAGGCAGACTATAATCAAATTTGTTGCTTTCCTTTTCGTCTTAGAGTGGTGTATTTCAGGAGCCGCTAGAGGGGTTGGAATATTAAAAATGTCGTAGATGACATCCACCACCATTTCTTCCAAAGGACCGCTATCCGCCTCATTCGATATGCATCTCCTAAGTTGGTTAAGATGTCTTTTATGCATGAATTGTGGACCCTTTACAATGTAAATCATATTCCCAACTCTTCTCTCAATTGTACCCTCCTCCCAAAAAGATTTGTTTTTAAAAAGACTGAAAAAGACTTTCTCCGGGATTATAGCATTTTGTTAGTACGAAATTTGTTCTTCCAGGTTTCATCTATTTAGGTAGTAATTTGGTGAAGCCCTAACTTTTTCCAAAGCTCTCTTCAAGGTATCCACAAATCATTCAGCCTGTCCATTAGACTGTGGATAGAAAGGGGTGGTAGTAACATGGGCGATCTGATATGATTCACAGTCTTTAAACTCTTGATGTAAACTGGCTTCCATTGTCAAACACTATGGTGTCTACTACACCAAATCTTGTGAACAGCTCATGAAGAAATTTTATGGTGATTTCTGTGGTTAGGTTTTTACATCTATGTACTTCGGGCCACTTTGAGAAACTATTGACTACAATAAAATAGTAAAATCCTTCCAGCAGGCCAGTGAAGTCAATGTGTATCCTAGATCATGGAAGGTCTGTCTTTGGCCAGGGGTTGAATTTAATAGGAGGTGCCTTAGCAGCCAGGGCACAGCCTTTGCATAGTTCAACCACGTTTTCAATATCTTTGTCCGTGTTTGGCCAATAGAAAAGCTATGCATCAGACTTTTCATCCTTTTACTCCTTGGATGGCCAGACGGAATCACAATGCATTCTCTGTAAAGTAAGATATCGTTGCATGTAGAGAAAATGTTTGAAGAATGCCGGTCATTTTCCAAAATTTTTGTCTTTATCCGGTTGATATACTCATCACAGAGCTTCTTGCTTAATTTGATCAAGTGTCATTGGGTCACTTGTAACTGAATTGCAAAGGGTAATTTTTAATTTGCCTTCAGATTGAAAAGAGGCAATAACAGTGTCTTCCAGTGTTTTTTTTATATTTGGGAATTAACCTTGATAGTCCGTCTGCATGGCCGAATTTATTCAATGGTAGGTACACCATTTTGAAATTATAATTAAGCAGGCTTGTACCCCATCTCTGCAGTCTGTTGACTGTGTGAGTAGGCAAACCTTTCTTTGAGCCAAAAATGGTGAGTAATGGCTTGTGGTCAGTCTGTAGTATAAAGTATCGACCATAAATAAAATGGTGAAACTGAGATTGCAAATATTACCCCCAAAGCCTCTTTTTCAATTTGTGAATAATTTTTCTCCGCAGGAAACAAATCTCTTGATGCATGAGGTGCTGGTTTAGTTTTCCTATCAGTCATTTTGTGCAGAATTGCATGCTCCTATACCATATAAACAAGCGTCGCTGGCCACTATAATATCCAAATCTGGATTATGATGGATAAGAAATAGGTCCGACATCAGTTTTTTCTTTATTTTTTCAAATGCCTCCTGGCATTCTGCTGTCCAAACCCAGGGCTCGTCTTTTCTGGATCTGATCTTCTATCATCCTTATCAATAATGTGACCCAGGTATTTAATTTTTTCTAAGAAAAAAAAAAGAAAAAAAAAAGATCACATTTGGTCTCTAAGTTTAAAACCATAACCTTGAATCTTAGTAAAAACTTAGTGGACGTGTTCCTTGTGTTCAATTATACTTTTGCTTTTCATCAGAATGTCATCTAAATAAGCAACCGCAAAATCAAGGCTACACAGCATAGTATCCATCACCTGCTGAAAAATTGCTGGCACAACCTTGATTCCGAATGATAAATGCTTGAATTTATATAATACACAATAACTTCGAACTCACCTCTTCAATCGGAATTTGCAAATCAGCATCACTAAGGCCAATTTTCGAGAAAAATTTTCCACCATTTAGCTTCGCAAATAGGTCCTCAGACCAAGGAAAAGGGTAATTAAAATCTTTCAGAGCAGTGTTTAATCCAGTAGAAAAATCAGCGCAAACATGCATTTCTTTTTCATAGAGACTGTTGGTGCAGCCCACTTGCTATACTCTAACTTTGAAAGAACTCCAGTTTTTACAAGTCTATCAAGTTCCTCATTAATTTGTTCCATTGAGGCAAAGGGCACATTTCACTTCTTTTTGAACATTGGCTGGACGTTGTCTTGAAGTTCAAATTTTGCCATCATTTTAGAACACCTCCCTAAACCCCCAGAAAAAATTTCAGGATAGACTACTTTTAGCTCCTTTTTTAGTTTCTCAGCTTCGGTACTAAAGTTTTCAATTTTTTGACTGTAAGAGTTTACTGGTAAGTCCCAAAGCTGGAATTGTGTCCTCCAATCAGTGCCAAATAGGTTGTTGGTATTCTTCTGTATGAACGATTTTAATTTAAAAGTCTTCTCATTGAATGTTGCATTTGTAATCAATTCTCTCTTGAATTTAATTTTTTCTCCCGTTACCAATCTTGCAATTTTAGTAGATTTAATCATGGTTGGTCTACCCAGTTTTTTCCAAGTTTGTAAATTAATTATCATCAGATCTGACCCAGAATCCAGCAGGAATTTCACACTTATTTAACATTTTTACGTGTACAAATTTCCTTGTGTTAGCATCATCTGGTTTGTCCAACCTTGTGTTTTTTATGCTGCAAATTATTTTGTTTTTACATCGGCGATGTGAGCTTTTATGTCCAACTCCATTACATATAGAACATTTCTTATTTCGCAAAGTACAATCTTTTTACCAGTGTAGAGCTCCACATCCGGAACATAGGTTGAGAGCAAATACTTTTGCTTGTTCTTTGATATATTGCTTTTAGTGGGAGACTTTGTTTCAATTCATTAATTTTAGTGATAGACTTAGTTTGTTTCTTATTGTAGCGTATTTTTCTGATGAGAACAATACCAGATTTGTCAATTTTTTTAGAATCTTGTTTTATGCTAACATACCTTTGACAATCCTTAGCAATCTGCTGTAAAGTTATATTTGGCTCATTCTCCAATTTATTAAGTAATATGCGCCTAATTTCCGCACCTTTATTGAACCTATCCCTGGCATGAATATCAAGCATTTGAAGTTATCCACACTTAGCTCTGCAAGTCTGAAATTGTCACAGTGTTTGTTTACTACTGATGCAAAAGTGGTAAAATCTTCTCCTTCCTTTCTAGTCAGATTAAGACATTTCCATCTTTTGTGAAAAAGAGAAGTCTTTAGACTGAAGAGTTCCATTAGTAATTCTACTGCCTGGGTAAATGTTAATTCACAAGTCTTCCAGGGCAGAATGTAATTTACGAATTTTGTGTGCTCAGTTGTGCCAAGTATACTCAGAAGATGAATTTTCTTTGAGTCACTCCAATTTCTACAATCTGTTTTGTATAAATCCTTATATCTCCTAAAATATGATGCAAAAGTTATGTCTTCCTCGGGAGAGTATGAAAAATTCTCAATCACACTCCAAATGGTGTTCTGTGAAAAAGAAAATTTATTTTCTTTAGAATTTCTATAACTTATCAGTTCCAAAACTTGCTTTTGAAATTTGAGCTGTTCCTCTTCCATTTCTTTTTGATATTTCAGTTGCTTTTGTTCCATTTACTTTTGATATTCCAGCTGTTTTTGTTGATATTCCTGCTGTTTCTCTTCACTTTTCTCTTGATTTTCTTTTCGAATAAGTAATTTTTCCTTTCTTTCTTGAAGTTGCTGTGTTTCTATTCTTTCTTGGAGTTGCAATTGCTGTGCGTTTTGAACTTACACAAAATCTAATAAAACACTTTTGAAATCTTTCATGATAAGTGTCTTTTTTTCCAAAAGAAAAAGAATAACTGAAAAAATGCAATAAAAAAAATGTGAGAGAAGAGAAAAACAAAACAAAAACTTTCCTTTTTTTATATAATAAAAATGTTAACTCTGAATTTTCCTTACCCGAGAAAAACACGGGTGCTTTAGTTTTGAGGTAATTTAACAAAGCTATTATCCTTAAAGAAAGATAAGGTTTAGAATGAATTTCACTTTCCTAACAGAAAGAGAAAACTGATACTTGTAACTTGAAGTCTTGTGTTCCAGATCACTGTATGGTAGTAACACTTTTTCTTATTTTCTTCGGTTTTACTTTTCTTGTTTCCCCAAATACTTTTTCAAAGTGTATGAACAAAAAATAATTTCTTGTATATCCACTGTTTAATTAGCAAGTAACATGTAGATCTTTTTGAAGGTTTTTCAGGTTTTTTTAAGAAGTCCAGGTTGCCAGCGCTATTAATGAGAGTCCATCCAAAATTTTTCTTTCTTTGTTGTGAAACAAAAACTGGTAGATTTTTTTTAGTTGCTAATGCTTTTTTTCACTGGTAGCTGGATCCTTGTTCGCCAATTATTCACATATGCGCCTTTTCGCATTAATTTCTAACAAAAAACTGTTTGCCAGTGTAATTAGGATGGTTCCTTGTGAATTCAGTTGTCCTCATAAATACTTTGCTGTCAAGTTATTATAGTAGAACTCCTTATTAATCCCGACAGACCTTGCACATATTCGTCGCCAAGTTGTTGTGGTGTTTAGGGGTCAAAATGAAGACAGACAAGAGAAGTAGGTTAAAACAAATATATTACAATAACACAACAAATATACAGAATACTGGTGTTATACAACAGTTAGGAATGTCCTGCCGGTATTGTCAGGCAGCTTGGAGGTTATCTCACTGAGTGTCAAGTAGAGTCAGTATATATTGAGGAGGAATAGTCCATTACCATCTAAGTAGGTACCATAACATTATATATTTATTATAATCCTTATTTGAACTCTTGTATAACTTCTGCATGTTTATAATGAATTAAGATTAGATGGCATATAAAGATTAGGGACAAATAAGGAGTATATGTAGCATTAAAAACTAAAGTTTTTACTCCCACTTGAAAAGAAATTGAATAAACATCTTTTCCCTCCATTCAGTCAAAATCTGAT
Organism: Sepioteuthis lessoniana; assembly: GCA_963585895.1. Classification (NCBI taxonomy): domain Eukaryota; kingdom Metazoa; phylum Mollusca; class Cephalopoda; order Myopsida; family Loliginidae; genus Sepioteuthis; species Sepioteuthis lessoniana. Next base: position 120,655 of record CAUZXS010000597.1, read on the forward strand.
TATTGATAATAGATGCAATTTAATTTTAACATGAAAAATACCATTTGATTAAAATATCAGTTCATAAAATGTTATTCTCAAAGATGTTTTCCAGGTCTCTGGCTAAGTAACATATGATGTTGCCTTCTCGTAGTACCATCAGCTAAACACACCAAGGGAGCATAGACATTTAACCAAATCAATTATGAAACCCCTCATACAATACTGCCAGTTAGCACACATGGTCATTCTGACTTTCACAGCTTAAAAAAAAAACAGAAAACTCTACACAACAGTTCTGACTACATAAATGTACAACATAGTGACTCAGTAGGTGTCTTACCAACTGCAGTGGATCCAGTATAAAGACCCTTCCTAACCAGTTTTATCCAGTCATAGCTCCCCTCTTCTCATGTTATAACATAAGTAGTGCAAGAGACTTACAAAGTCATATCTTGTGCATTGTCTTATCCATGTGTAGTACATATAGACTCCTCATTATAGCTCTATCAGCAATCGACTCATTCATCCAACAATTACAATGTAAATAAAAGAGCTGGTACAAACCACACGCTGAGATGGACCTTCCTACCACATCAACATGAAATAAGTAAGCTCTGAACACCAAATTTCTATCTTTCTGCAACTGTTCAGCCTTAAATACCAACCAAATAGAACTATCTGCAGAACAGACATTTTTGACAATAAATTGCTCATTCTTTTTCTTTTGTCTTTAACCCTGTTTCTTTGTCATCTATTTCTTTATCTCAACATCACAAATGGGGGGGGGAAGGTGATACAACACTTCTAGCAGGTCAATGGCTTCCTCTTTTTTCACTCTCTCCTCATTCTATCCTCTCCCCTTCATTACCATTCAAAAATATAACTAAAAACTATTAATATGTTTATTTGAAGGGAACATACACAGTGAATAAAAAATATCCTTAGACAATATGGGACAGTAATACACTAAAATATAAATTAAAAAATTAAATAATAATATAAGGAATTTTTTTTGTAGAAAGATTAAATGTTGGCATCATAAATGCATAATCATTGTAATTAGTCAATAATGTATGATGAAATTCATATATGTCTAACCAGAACATCACAAGCTTCAAACTCAATTTTGGATGAAAATGTTCAAATAAAAGGAAACCTAGGTGTTTATAACAAATGAATTTGAAAAGTTAGGAGAAGTGAATAAATAGAATATCCTTAAGGTCGAAGTTAGAGAAGAGAACTTTGTGTGTGTATATATGGGGAGGATAAGTAGAAATATAATAACAGGCAGGTGTTACAAGGTGGTTAGAAATAGGCCACAACTTGCCAGAATAAGATTACATTTTTACAACAAAATAACAGAGAGGGAATAGGGTTTTGTATAGGCAACTCCATACAATAAAGTGGGATGATGGCCCTGGAAAATGTAAAAGAGACAGTCTCAAATTGCTCCTTTGCTATTCAAGGAGTAATTCTTTTCAAAATAAACTATTTTTCTTTACATTTAAAATGCATTTAGCACCACAATATTTTTTGAATAATACTACTAATAACAACAGCTCATAGATATTGACAAAAGTATGGTTTTCTATATGGTTTCAAGGAAGACAAATCTATGCAATTTTTATAAGTACATTAATAGGCTGACAAGTGTTGAAATGAGCTACAAAATATTTACCTACCCAAAGATTTAAACTTGAACCAACTATGATTATAGGAAAAGGATTAATCAGATAAGTCATATTTCTTTCTTTGACAATATTGTATTACTATATATATATATATATATATATATATATATATATATATATATATATATATATATATATATATATATATATATATATATATATATATATATACACACACACACACAGTTAAAAATATTCAAGAACACTTGAAAAAGTAACTGCAATAATTGGTTAATTTCTGAGCAAACATTAATTCAGGTTCATGAGTCTTAATCATTCTATGTTGAATAATACACACCAAGTTACAAAAGTGCATGTTCAGGATGAGTATATACTTTTCTGCAAGTGCTCTTTAATTTTATATTTTGTTATTTTTTCAAATAGTTTTAAAAAATTAAATGTTATCCGTAAAATACATAATATCACCCTTTATTTAAAGGTTTGTTTATAAGGATTTTTGTAATTCAGTAGAGATTTCTGTTGAAACAAAACCTTTTTTTAGTAGCATTTCTGAGTAGCACTTCAATCTGAAAAAACTTAGAAATGTTTCAAATGATTTTCAGACTTGTTTAAAATTCTCAAAAATCAAACACATACAATATATTGAATTACTTAAGTTCATTTCTTTTCAAGGCTTGATCTTTAAGCAGAAAAAAAAAATGAAGGGACCAGAACAAAAGGATACACATAAATATATACCCTTATAGATTCAAATTTTACTAAATGAATAACATATAAAATATTTTGTTTAAAATTTAAGCTAAAGATTGATGGTTATGGTACCAATCAGCTTTGGCATGTAAATAAATTTAAATTAGTTTATACATATAAATTTTTGAAGATTTATTTCTCACATATGTTACTTTAAAAATTAATATAAATTTTATTAAGACAATTTTTGTACAATAAATTATTTTAAAATGGAGTTATTTTAGAGAGAGAGAGAGAAAGTCACTCTCCATCTTAATGCCTCTGATAAGTCATTTTTCACATACTTTATAATGTGAACACTTTATCTCTCTAAATACTTATTTTATGCTTATAATATTTATCTTTGAAGTTTCACACATAGAACAAATACACACACTTTTTCATCATTTTTATTATATACATACATTTTCTCTAATCTTTCATGTATAAACACATTTTCAGTCTGTACCACTGTTCACACACTCTTTCTGTTGTCTCATTTTTTAAAAGTTTTTAGACACTTGAATACACAGAATTTCCCACATATGTTTATACTATTATACACACCTGTACAAACAAAGTCCTCTTCTTGTCACCACAACCTCTAAGGTTTTCTTCTCAAGGCATAACACTCTTGCTCTTCTCTCTCCATCCCAAATAAATAACAAAATGTTTACAAAACTGACACCATTCATGTTTCACTAGCAAAGGGTAGTTAGGAAGAATAAAGTAATTAGAAAGCAAGAAGTTGGGGAAAATAAGAAATATCAAAATAATCAACTCTTTCAACCTACCACTTATCACAATAACAATTTATAGTGGCTAAATTAGTATTAATTATAAGAGAAAAAAATTACAATTAACAACAAACACTATGAGTGAGTCAGTTCATACTTATTATTGGAGAGGAACAATACTAGCTGAAATATTCAGAGTAATTCTTTTTTCCTCTCCTTTCATTGCAGTTTGAGGACCATCAAGAGTGGGGGGGGGGACAAAATTACCAAGTAACCTTAAGTGAACTCATCTTGACCTTTTAGTCTGAGAGGTTCCAGTTGATAGTTAAAAAGAAATGATAGATGTAAGAGTGAAGTGGAACAAAAAAGTCACTTGACTGTGAAATACAAAGCTCTTTTTCTTAAGAGTATAGCAATCATCCTTTTGAAACAATCACATTGTATATGGGTCTCTTAACTTTTTTTCATTTAATTTTTTTTAGTTTTATGCAATATTCAGAACATGAAAAAATGTAATCAAACTCTACAATCTAAATATAACATGATGAATAAAGATAATAAAAAGAGCTAATAGATGTTAACCATGTGGTTGAATAGAGAGTAAAGATTGCTTAGCAAGGTTTGTCTTTGGACAAGCAATCAAGCTCTGTAAAAAGGGAAAATATTAAAAACAGGAACCAAATTGTTTCTTTTAAATGCTTTAAGGGCTACAAAAGAGAAAGAACTGAGTACAGAAAAATAAACAGTTGTGATGTGAAAGGTTAGCACTGGTTCGTAGCTAATCAAGCTTTCCTAGTTATTCTTAGTGAGAGATTTATATAGGCTCTCTCTTAAACTTATGTAAATTAGGCAGACTAATTTGCCAGTATCACTACATAAACAGAAGAAAATTAATAAATTAATATTCCATGAGATCAAATCATTGCTAGTTTTAAGTTATCATTTGGGAGTGATTAAAACAAGTTTAGCATAAAATCATTCACAGCAATTTATTGAATTTTAACCTGAACCAGTGACGTTTGTATTTTACCACATAACTTTGTTAAATTTGTTCACATTACCTCTACCTCATAAGTTGGATTAAAAACCTCTCAAATTTTGTTCAAGACAATTGGCATTAAAAAAGAAAAATTTAAGTTTTGTTTAATTGCTTCCATATCCTATAAGAGAGATTCATTTAAAGAAAATAACTATCTCAAATAGAATAAAGCATTAAATTGAAATTAATTATACTTCTTCAATATCAGAGATTTAACAAAATAAAATTAACAAAAGTTAAAATTTCTTTTTAAATTTTTAGAGCAGTTTTTAATGGTATACATATGTTGGTTCTTGTCATTATATAAGATATCTGTAAAAGAAATATTTTAAAAAATCTATTTTTAAAAAATTTATTAAGTTATTGATATTCATAATACAGTTTTAGAGAGAAACACTTATTATTGCAATTTACAATCAACTCATCATTGAAAATTAGATGTTCTATGAAAACATCTTCATTTACACAATGTTCCAGGATTTTTGCACAGAAATCAGATAGTTTTGTCCTGGTTACTTAGACTATGGTTTGTAAAGAATCATTTTCAATTGTTTCAACAAAATTTTTCAAAACAATCTGGCCTTCTTAGAATTTTTGTGGACTTAATAGGTAAATAGGACAAACACACTTCAGTTTTTTTTTAGCTACTGATGGTCTGCTTTTACACAAACATCTTTTTATTCTTAATTTCTTGCACTAATCATAGATGGGTTGTCATAGCAGCAGCAGTTTCCTGAAATGTTCTAAAATGCCAATGCATAACAGTAACAGAATTCATTTTGCTTAATTCAAACACAACAATGCCTTTTCAGCAGCTATGGTTTTTGGCATCCTGACTGACAATGGAACACCTAATGTTGCCAAAAGCCTTGATAATAAACTTCAAATGTTTTTTTACAAAACTGTATCATGAGTTTTATTTAAATAAATTTTAAAAACTATTTTTGTAGATACCCTGTATAATGAGTAAACATGATGTAGCAGATCATTCAAGAAACAAAATTTTTACAGCCAAATAAAGATTATGAACTAGTGTCATCAGTCTGTCAAAAGTAGTTATGTACTACACTTGGAGGTGAGAAATAATGTGAAACCAAAGCATTTAGCTCCTCCATGCCTTTCGTACGTAGTGCATTCAATAAGGTTCCAGACTTTTTTGTACAGGCATTTAAAATGGTCGTAGACTCTTGAAAATTCAGTATGTTATTGCTATACATCTTATGAGATGACAGACCAATTTTTATGATTTCAGCTTCAAATGAACAGCTACAGCTAAAGCCTGATTATCACAGCTGGTGAATTTCAAACATGCAATCTGGACGTGAGGACACTTTAGAAGAATGATATGCAATAAAATTCTGTTTTAAACTTGGAAAAAATGCCACAGAAACGTATGGAATGCTTCAGACTGCTTTTGATCATCTTGCATGAATTGAGCATCAGTTTTTGAGTGGCATAAGAGATTCAAGGAAGGCAGGCAGTCTGTGAGGGATGATGAGAGGTGTGGGAGGAGTAAGGAAGTCAATACACTAGAGTTGATTGGCCAAAGGGTTAGGGTTACTATGTTGAGGTTTTAAGGGAGTTCAGGAAGAGATTCTGTTGGAAGAAGACAGCACTCTTCAAATTGGGTCAGTGGTATTTCCACCAGGACAATGCACCAGTCCACAACTCCATCCTTGTCACAGACTATTTGACCAAGATGGGTATCAAGACAGTCCAGACCTTGCTCACTGTGACTTTTGGTATTCCCTAAGCTCAGAGGCTGTCGTTATGAGACAATTGAGGAGATGAAAGAGGCAGTGATGAAGGTCATTGACACGCTCACACAAGAGGACTTCCACGAGGCCTTCCAGAAGTTGTTGGAACTGTACAACAAGTGCATTGCAGCTGGAGGAGATTGCTTCGAAGGTGACTAGAGTTTCATGTGTGTACTATCAATAAAAGTGCCCACACGAAAAAGTCTGGAAACTTATTTATATTTGTATATTCACATAGTCTAACAAAACAAAACAAAAAAAAAATAAACATAATACTGAAGTATTGAAATAAAGACTAAAAAAACTATCATTTTAATGATGATTCATATTTCTGTCTGCTTATCTCTAATAGAATAAAGGATCAAAGATTCTGATCTTTTTTGTAAAACCAAATAATAAAAACTGTTCTGGCATTTATTAAACATGACACAGAGTATCATTGTTACTGCTGTCATATTTCCACAATCAATCATTATTTTACAAAAAGAAAATTCAGTACACTGAAAGAATACATTGCTTCATTCAGAAATATTTACTGCTGAATATTTACCAACCACTTGTTACTGCTATATTATCTAATATGAAAACTTAAAAGTAGGTATTTATAAAGCTTAGTCTAGTCTGGTATAAGGTAAAAATTATAGAGAACTCAATAAGAATCAAATTTAGTAGCAATGTTTTCCTAATCACTCCTGGTTAAACTTTATGAATGAAAAAAATAAAAAAAGCTTAGTCTAGTATAGGGCCATAACAGTAGTACACTCAGTGAGGACCCAACTCACCAGCAAAACTCAGCAAACTATGGCAGACAATCATAGTACGGTCAATGAATAATTATGGGAAATAAATATATAAGGAAGTATAACTTGTTAATTTAGAGTCTACCAATTAAGAAAAGAAAGAAATTAAAACTTAGTAGAAACTCACCTGCATAATTCTCTTCAAGTACATCTCCTTTGACTCGGATCTGCACATTCAGACACCGACAACTCACCAGTAACATTTTCATAGCCTATCAAAAGAAGAAAAACATCTTTATAAACTGTACTTGTAATCAACTGAACAAAAAATTAAAAAATGAATAAAATCAACCATATTGATGATACAAAAATCTATGGTAAAATGAACTAAGATAGTGTGAAATGATATGTATTCTTAATAATTACTAAACTTAACTTATTACAAGAAAAAATAAAAGTAAGAAGACTGTATTATACCAATCTTTCAAGTATGGACAACGCCCCTGCCTTAAAAAAAAAAAAAAAAAAAAAAAAAAAAAAAATCAGCATTTAAAACCCCAGCAATTTGGTTAAAAAATTAACCACTGGGAAAATATGCAACTATCTCATGTACATAGACCATTGTTCTTTTAGATAAGTAAAAATTAATACCGTAAAACTCATTCTACTGCATAAAGGATTTATTTCATTACAAAAAAAAAAAAAAAAAAGAAAGAAAGAAAATATCAGTTCATCCTTACATTGTAAATCATTTATATAGCATTTCTATTCTCAAAGTAAAAGATGAGTAAAGTGATTAAAAAATGAAAAAATTTTACATCATGGTAATATTAAAAAATTGACAATTCTTTTATAAAAGGTCTGAAATAACAGAGCAAGTGAAGAAATGTTCAATTCAGAAATACAAATTCAACCAGTACTGTGTATTGTGCCAGTCTAAAAAAAAAAAACAATTAGAAAATAAAAAATAAAAAAAATCTCTCAAAGTCGCAGATATTGTTTTTACAGCAAGTCCTTAGTAATAGTCTCTCAGAACTGAACATTCTCCTTCAGCCATCAGCTATTGAATACAATCAGCTTGTTTACAAATTTTTAGATTGAACAAACTATGCAAGAAAAGTGCAATTTACACACAGTTCAGAATGTTTGAGCTGGAAATTTCAGAGAATACTTTAATTGGTACAATGTGGTACAGGCAATAACTAAAAATCTATGCTTAAGTCAAAGTGTATTATTCATCAAAGCATAACTAGACGATTCAGTGTTTTCTATTCAATTTAGAAAAGGGAATGGAATTTTGTGAGCTCAAAACATAATACAATGAAGCAAAGAGACATGCCAAAAAGATAAACCGATTAGCTAATATGCAGTTAAATTGGCCTAGTGGTTAGAGTGTTTGCCAATGGTCTGGGAGACTTGGGTTCAATCCCAGGTTGCATCATACCAAAGACTTTAAAAATGGTACTTGATACCTACTTGCTTAACACTCAGCAATATAAGGTATGTATCAAGGGTAAAGTGGAGCAATCCTGGGAAGAGAGTAGTGCCTTCCCCTACACCTTGGTGTAATAGCTATTGAAAAGGGAGCCTTCTGGTTGCTCTCTACTACGGTCGCCAATTTTACATACTTATACATTTGTATAAAAAAAAATTCCATGTGATTAAGAGCATGAAAAAAGCAAAAAAAAAAAAAGCAAAAAAAAAGCGATAGATTACCAATAATAAAGATAAAGTAAATTTTAGTAATATTTTACTATCTGTATTGACTTCAGTGAATATAGACTGAGTTGATTTTTTATTTAATAGTTGAATTTGGAAAAAAAAATAAAAGAAAAGAAAAAAATAAAATAAAATAACACAAATTTTCAATAATGGGAAGAAATCTTTTCATAATGTTTGTGTTGAAATTTTTCATTAAAAATAGCTTCTAAACATGAAATATGTTGATAGAAATATCCTCAAATAAGAGGCTAGTTTTGCAGAGTATTCATATTTGTATTCGCTCGTTTGTTGAAGTCATCATTATCAGTTGATTATGTTCCTGTGTATATTTGCATATGTATACGTGCAGTTGTATTATGGATATACAACACTTAAATGTCTGCTTTACTCTTGCATTTCTAGATTCTGTGAGAAATTAATGAAAACAAAGAAAATTAATTTGACCGGAATCACATTGGTTTGGTTTGTTGGGTTTTATGGCATATCAACCTGTGTAGGTTATTTTTATATAAATAATTAGTTCTATTTAAAACAATTCAGTTTACCATGAATACACAGTTTAATTGTCAAAAACATTTCTATTTCAAACTATTCAAGCAGTTACATATAACAATTCAATTTAGTGTAATTACAGTTTCAATGTCAAAAACAGTGCAATTTCAAATAATTCAGTTTAGCATAAGCACCCAGTTTAAATGCAAGTACAGTCTAATTGTGAAAAACAATTCTATTTAAATACAGATTTTGTTTACACACAGTTAATTGTCAAAACAGTTCTATGTTAAACAATTCAGTTTAGTGTAAATACAGTTTCAATGTCAAAAAACAGTTCTATTTGAAATAATTCAGTTTAGCATAAGCATGCAGTTTAAATGTAAACACAGTTCAATTGTCAAAAACATTTCTATTTCAAACAATTCAGTTTAGCATAAGTATGCCGTTAGTTCTACTAGGCCCTATCAGGTGCCACCACGCCAAGCCAGAGTGGACCTGGGAGCAATGGCAATGAAGGGGTGGTCCGTATTCCCCAAGGCCCCAGCATTACTGGGACCTCACCATCAGATTGTTGTGTCATATCCAGGACTCTCGTTGGGGGGAGGGGTTTTAATGTATAAAGATTAACTGAACAATGATGACAGATACAAGAGTTCTGTTTATGCTGCTGTTGCTACAACTACTACTAATATAAGCAATAACAGCTTTATTCCTAGCAGAAACTTTAAGTATTAAATAACAGTTTACAGAAACATTGAAAATGTTACACTATTCATAATAGCTAACATAACTGGCTTTTAGCTATAAGAGTGTTACAACTCATCTGGTGGAGGCAGAAAGTTGGTATGAAGTTTTTATCCTTCTACACCTTGGGATGAGTCTTTTTAATCTCATATCAAAACATTTTCATTCATATATTAGTAAAATCTAAAACACTCGCCATATTGTAAAAAGATTGTGATGCATCAAATTTTAACTTCATCTGTAAAAGGATAGTTTGTTCAAAACAAAGAAAAGGTATCTCAAAGTTAGTTTACACCTCATTATCATTGGAGTATTGGTACATTCATACACTAAATATTTACTTACAATACATATATGTTAAACAGATGAAATACAAAAGAGGCTAATCAAATTCACATAGAAATATTTATTTGGTTATAGCCAATAATTAGGAATTTTAATCAGTCAAGTTGAATAATAATTTGGCATGTTTAATAAGCAACTAAAGCACAAAATTGGGGAGGTACGAATGACCTAATGGCTAACAGCATTGGAAATGGAATCAATAAACCAAGATAAAATTCTAGCTGAGGCAGTTTGCATTCACTTCATACTAATACCCTGAAGAAGGCATGACTCCATTCCCCCCTAACTATAGGTAAAATAACAGGCCAGACTGGGCCCTCTAGCTTTGGTTGGCAACCAGTCAAGGACAATGTATTCAAAACTAAGTGGACATGGGATTAGCAACTTCACCCTGTAAAATCTATTTACTACTGGGACCATAGCACCATCACTGACGTGTCAAGACTGCTACCCTATGCCCCATAAAGAGTCTAGTCCTTAAAGCATAAGTTTGTGATAAACCTTCAAATTAAAGTTGTATTGTTTGGTCACTGTATGTGTTGAGACTCAAAATTTGTAGAGTTATTTTATTCAGTGAGAGCAATAAGAAAATATTAATTTTTCAAGGGGGAAAAAAAAAAAAAAAAAAAAAAGCAATCAAATAATTCAAATTCAAAAACAGAGATCTTTAAATGAAATGGAGCAATAAAAACTGGAAGGCTGATTGCATTTGTTGGTTTACAAGCAACATTTTTAAGCAGATTTATCTTTATGTTTAGGTGAACAGCTAAGAGTGATTATCAGTCCTTATATAAAATACTAGCACTTTGAACACAGTATAATATTTAGATTTTTTCTAGGGAAAATAATGTTGTATAGGCCAACAAATATAGTGATAAATCAAAATTAGATTTAAAACTAGTTCACTCAAACAAAAATAACAACCTGTTAATGGCGAAACAAATAAAATGTCACATTACAATGTTTACAATACCTGATTATTAAAATCCTAGAAAAACAGTAACATTCCAAAATCTTTAAAAAAGTACCCACTTCCACTAGAGAAAATTGATAAGTTTATTAATATACAAAGTTTCAAGTTTCTAGCATTTACTAATTAAAATCTTTAATATTGAAAGGCAACCATATATTTAAAACCAGTTTACTTTTTCTCTCTTTAACTAAATGTCAACTTTTTCATATGTCTAGAAGCAAACAATGCAATGTAAATACAACACAACAAAAGGATTCTCTTTTGAAATGTTTAGATATAATTCCTATATTTTATAAATAAATAAACTCTCTCCAATTATAAGCCAAATTCTTGTTTGTTTAATAATTTGTACATCTGAAAATGCCTTGAGGAGGAATGATGTATATTGAGCCAACCATGAAGACTTGCTTGCATGTCAGCTTAATCAGATTACTTCTACTTTGCTGTTTAGGTAACACTAATTACTCTTTGTCTTTATATCCCAATCCAGCAGATAAAAAAAACAAGACAGAAGGTCACAAGTTCTAAGGTTTACTTCTCTGTAATGGGTATTTTGTACAATGTAACAACTGTAGATTTTATAAGCATTGGGTTGATAAAGTAACTAACAGCAATATAATCTACTATATAAATAGCTTATGTTGATGTATTAATCTCAGAGTCAATATTTTTCTTGAAATCCTGACTGAACATTCAGAAATGGCACACTAAGGGTTTTTCTGTTTTATTATCATAATTATTATATTATTATAATTAGGAAGTTTCCTTAGATTGCACATATTTCAACTCCAAAGTTATAGGGATTGTCATGCTATAGATGATGCACAATATATTATAATCTATGAAAATACTGGACACACACACATATATATATATATATATATATATATATATAAGAACTTTGTTAAAATTTTCATGTAGAGTTTCCTGGAGGTAAAACAATTCACTTATAAACAAGTACCTTTTGCTTAACAAAAATACTTAAAACAAAAATAAATAAAATTCTACTGCTAGAAAATTAAACATTTTGATCTCAGAAAATCAAAAGACAAAATGTTATGCAACAGTATAGAGATATTTTTTTCTTTTACTTCTTTATTGTCTAGCCTATCCCTATGAAGATGCCATTTTTTAAACTATTGAGCAAATGTTAATGAACATCCTGACAAGGCCAGAAGTATGGGGCATCAATTAATAATTGAACTCACTAAAAATTATCTGTTGCCCCAGCTAGATAACCATTTTAATATACTAGGCATCAATCTTAAAAAATTTGTCAATGTAAAAGCCATGATGTTTGGAAGTAAACAAGAAAGTCTTCACATTGTCAGAGTTTAGAAAAAGTGGAGAAACAAATAGTAGATATTTGTTATCAAGCAAACCTGTAAACAATGTTGTTTTTGTTGCTAAAATTATTTGTTGTTATCAAGTGGAGAAACAAGTGGCAAAGATAGCAAAATTGTAAACAGAGCAAAACCAAAATTATCTGCTTACCTGCTTCTTCATAAGTAGAAACAAAACAACAACAAAAAACAGGATGGAGGAAGAAATTTTACCTTGAAGGACAAATTAACACCCACCATAATATCTCATTACATAAAAAAATTGTTTACAATTTTTTTTGGTTCATTTCTATAAACTAAATAAGTAGAGCACCAAATCTCAAACAAATATTTTTTTCAAACTTGGTATCTAATTACAAAGAGATTTTTTTTAACAGTCTAAAAGTACATAAACTAAGTCATTTCATAGCATCTATTTTATAAAACAATAGAGAAAGCAAGAATGAATCATGGAGCTGGAATTATGTTTTATCACATGACTATTATAAAATGATAAGCACAAAACATGGTTGGTTAAAGAATTATTTTTAAAACTATTTCTCATCCTTATCGAAGTTTGTTACGGTTGTTTTACATTTGTTTCCAATCAAATCCTCAAAAGAAAAAGAAATAAAATGCTATCAAATATTTTAGAGCCACTTCTCAATATATGTTATAAAAACAGGCAAAGCAACAAAAAATTAATCTTATATCAGCAGTCAAACACTTACTATTAAAAGAATTCTTATATTGAAAAATAGATTTGTCTATAAAACACCTGTCTGATTTAGCTACATTATTTCTGATCTACATATATAAAAAAAAAAAAAAAATTAAAAAATACTTCAGATGTGACAGATTTGTCTAATGATTTGCAGATTTGCTGCAATCAGTAAACATTCTCTAGTATAAAAACCAATATAAAACATTTTCATCACTTGCTGGTATAGCTCTGAAATCCAAGGGCAGAGGCATCAAATCTTTAATTCTAGAGTCAATGATATTAATTTGCATTAAAAAAAATTTCAGAAGAAAGCGCTAAAGTGAGGGGGTCCTACCATGACTACCGATGATGGTCATGGTCCTATTCAAGCAATCAGCCTGGTACTAGTAAAATTCACAGTTCCCATAAGCATTAAATAATTGCATGCTTACAAAATATTAAACATTAGAATTTTATTTATTTTTAGCTTAATTTCTGAGATAAGGAATTATCATTATACAATGACGTACTCTGACTAGTATACTCATCTTGGTTGTTATTATAGTCACAACCAAGTTGAGAACACTAGTCAAAATACATCAGCATATAATAAAATTGGTATTAAAAATGAAATTAAAAAATATCATAGCGAGCCCTTTTATTGTAGTACTCACAAAAACACTCCAAGTTCTAAGCACGAAGGGATCTAAAGATGTAGATGATAGAGAATGATAAAATAAAAAATTTAAAAAGTGAATGTTGAATAAAGAAGTTTTTTTTATAAGCAAGAACAGTACACCTTTCATCTGGTAATCATTGTTACTCAAGCACACACACTTTTTTCATACACTAATTATAACAGCTATCATAAGACACTGGTAGAATCATTATTTTGGGATCAGTATAAACAATGTTTTTTTTCTATTCATATTGATCAAAATTACAAATTTAAGCTGTCACAGATGGCAAGTTAATTTATCCACTGGATTATAGACAATTTGATATATATAGATTCATACACAATTCTAATATCATTTTAAAATAATTTTTAGCAAAAGTAATATACTTTTAAACAATGTCAGTTTACTTCTACACAAACACAAATATTTTGTAAGGAATCAATACTAACACCATCATGACAAAATATACATTTAAACTTTTCTAAATAAGCACAATAATAAACTAAGCTTAGCTTTACATGACAAGGCCACAAGTATTAGACATCAAGTGAGCATGATACTCACACAGTACAATAGAAATAATCTACCCGACAAGTTTGTTAGTTAGTTTTGCAACATATCAACCTTTGTTATTCTAATGTCAAAGTTAGTCTTTTCCTGCAAGCAATGACATGGTTTCAAGTAACTAATGACAATAAACATTTGTTTCCACAGTTATATAGTTTTCAATATTCCAATCTAATACTAATAATTTGCACACAATTATAAAGGGTGTAAGTAACAAATAATAATAATTCTTTGTAAACAATTATAGCTTCAATAACTATTCTTCATACAAATGATTTGCATAGTTATGATTTCAAGTATTCATATCTAATACTAAGAATTTTTAAACAGATCTATTTGAATTATAACAGGTACTACCAGTCTATATAGTAGAGTGGATATGGGAGTAATAACAACAAAAGAGTGACTCCTCACCATTGTATGCAGTTTGGTTAGGACACTAGGTTAGCTTATTAATTACTACTTCACAACAAGGTAACTATATCAGTATATAAATATTAAAGCTTTGTTTATTTAAATGTGTGTGAACACAAAAAAGCTTATTTGCCTTGTTATCAACATGGCTCTGTAGATAAATATACACACATGCATACAAAAATGTACACTGACATCTTCCCTCAACAAGGTATTCATATTATTTAACATTAGCATAATTGCCATCATAAATGATGAAATTATTCAAATAAAGATTGGCACTTGTGTTTGACTATTGGTTTGAGATGATGGCATCAGTTTTTATTGGTGAATTGAGAACAAAAAGGCATCTGTTGATTGAAATCCTTTGAAAAAACTCAGATGGAAAGAAGAAAGCAGAGAGAGAATAAGTTGAAGAAATAAATATTTAAAAAGAAAGAAACAACACAAAAGTGAGGAAGAGAAGGGAAAAGATTGAAGTATAGAAAGTTATTGTAAGACAGAACATTTTGTTGTTGCTACTAAAATTCACCCGAAGAATAGCCAAATTGACTAATAATCAATAAAGAGTTACAACTGATAAAAAAATAAAACAAGAACAAAACCAAACCAGAAACAATGTATATAAGACACCAAGACAAGCTTGTAAGGTGTAAATGATTCAATAGGAATGATGAGGGAGTAACAAGACTGATCAGAACTACTTCAAACTGCTTATAAAGACTGTGTGTAAGAGAGAGAAAAGTTAAGTAGTGTAGTCTACCTTATTACTAGTGGGGAAAAATCAAATATACTGGAATTTCTAAAAGAGGATTTTTTAGGAAAAAAAAAAAAAAAAAAAAAAAAAAAAAAAAAAAAAAAAAATCAACATATGCGGTCTTGCCATAAAAATTTCTACTGATTAAAGAGAGAAACTAGGTTGTATGACCAATTAATAAATATAAAGTTACATTGTGTTTTATAGAAGTAGATATAACGACAAAAAACACACACAAGATCAATTCACCTGTAAAGATCTATGTCCTAATTATGGCTAATTATAGTACAACTTTTTCTTATCAATCATACTGTGAATAATTATATATTGGCTTCCGTTAAAAGTACAAAACAAGTTGAAATCTTATGTAACACACACACATACAATTTCTATTAACAAAAATACCCATCTTTTTATTTAATAAAAACAAAGTGCAAATAAGTTTTTTCTTTCAAAATCAATTGAATTTTTGTAAAGTAACTTGAAAAAGTTACCTAGAGCTACCAAGTACATAAGTATCTATATTTCCGAAAGCAATTAAAAATCAGACTGATCTTTTGAAATACATATTCGTTAGTGTAGAATAAAAGAAATTTTGGATCAAAAACAAAAAAATGCATTTTATCTTGATTTTATTAATTCTATTTCTACCAACAAAATAATAACTAGATATGGTGGTCCTATCTGAAAACAAGTCCTCTCATTAAAAATGACCAGACTTCCAGAGTCAAACAATGATAATACTAATTTACTTTTCATGAATAGTCATTCTCCAGCATACAGTTTACAGCTAGATACTTTCTGTGACCAAGTCATCTTTAATCCTTCTCAAGTGGACAAAGTCCAGACATCTGGTTCGGAAAATTGTTTTAACAGTAAAGATATGTTACACCAACCAAAAGCTGATTGAATTATTCCTTCCATATAAAGTAAGTTGAGTAAGTTGGCTGACCCTAGTTAAGGGCAATCCAAAGGCTCCCTTTTCAATAACTACTATTCTGATGGGTAGGGGAAGGAGCTACTCTTTTCTCTGGATTGCTTCACACCTTATGATACTGAGTGTTAAGCAAAGAGGCATCAAGAACCATTTTTTGAGTTTTTGGTATGACTCAACCTGGGATTGAATTCTGGTCTCCTGTGCCATTGGCGAACACTCTGACCATTATGCTAATGGGTCAAGTAAAATAAGAATTACATAACACAAAAAATTTATTCATACTTTTCACATGTAAAAAAGGGATTATATTATATATATATAGGTATAGTTTTTCACCCAAATCTCATTTATTCCTGGCATTTCTTCAATATATGAAGAAATATACTTAATGTATATACATCTTAATCAGATTGTCATGAAAGAATTAAAAAAAACAAAATGCTTCCTTACTAAAGATAGGAAAATAAATAATCATTCTAAAATTAAGATGGATGTTTTTTACAAATCAAAAAGTAACATCTGAAGAGAAAAGGATAGAAGTAAGGACTCCTAATTCACTTAAACATTTTAAGAAATTAAATTTCCATACTTATTGCTACAGTAGTAAATGGTTAACTTTATTTGCACTAAAATTTAATTTAAAAAGACAAATTACATTCTTTCTTACTAAATCATGATTGGTTAAAATAGGATTTAAGTCTACTGAAAAAAAAAAATTGTTTCATTAATTATGAGGAAATTAATGAAGTAATTGTTTCAATAATATATTAAGCTGAATGTGAAGTAAAAGTTCACATTGATTATTGTGTCTATCATAAAATATACCTTATGTGAAATATGTATGTGTATCATTACTTTTATGGTGAATATCATTTCTAAGGATTGGGTTTAGGGCTTTTCAATATTTACTTGAGCAATTTTTTGACAATCATGAAATGTTAACTATAAATTACGAAAAATAAAAATTACAATCCTTAAAAATAATTTCTCAAAAACCATTGCATATGTTTACTTTGAATCATGTTTCATTAATATCTGCTTTTATAAAAGGTGGTGGTAGTAGTAGTAGTATGAGGGGATTGTATACACGAAGAAAATAATAGATAAACAAAGTATTCCAAATGTGATGAATTTATTTATGATGGTAAAGTCAGCATTAAAACATTTTAGTTTTATTAAACCTGCATCAGGACGATGACAATTTTTCTCCATTATAAAATTCTGATGAAGGTTTAATAAAACCAAAACGTTTTAACATTAACTTTACCATCATAAATAAATTAATCACATTTGTAATACTTTGTTTTTCTATTTTCTTCATACTGTTTGATTTACTTCCATATATAAAGTTGGCCAACTGTATTTGAGGGCAACTCGAAAGGTCCTTTTTAATAGCTACTACTCCTTTCCCTGGATTGATTCACATACTCTTGATCCCTACCTTATAATGTTGAGTGTTAAGCAAGGAGGTATCAAGTACCATTCTTGAGTTTTTAGTATGACTCGACTTGAGATTGAACGCCGGTCTCCAGGACCATAAGCAAACACTAATCATTATGCTAATGGGCCTGTATATATATATATATATATATATATATATATATATATAAGTTCATAGCAGACTACTAATCGCTAAAACGTAAAACATACCCTGTAATATGTTTAATTTGTATAATTTATTTATGACGCAACAGTTTTACCTTATTTTATAATATAAGTTTATACAATCTAAAATATTTTTTGTCATAAGTATTTCTTTAACTCCCCCCCCCAAACGTTAACCGAAATGTGGTGTTGTAGATGTTAACTTGCAGACAAAAACTGATCCCACTTACTCCAGTCATTAATAGGCTTTGATAAACGTCCTCATAAAAGTCCTGAAACACTAAACAAAATATTCATCACTAACTTCTAAAAATAAATATAATTAAAAATTCTTAACTAGAGGGGATTTTTTTTTATTTTAGATTTTTTAGTCCTTTATTGTTTTTCAATATTTTAAAAATACTGAGTAAAATTGTTTACATAAGCAAAATAAAGAATATAATATCTAGAAAAAGAAAATCTTTAGTAATGATATAAGATTCGAGCAAACACATTTTTGGTATTCGCATTCGACACGCAGAAATGAATTCAAGTATATCGACATTACATAGAAATGGATCGGAATCTAGGCTAATCTAATGCAGGAGCTTTCTGCTTTTGAACGAGAAAGTTCACACAAACCGTACTGATCCTAAGCCAACACCCCACCTCCGAAAAAACAAAACAAAAAACAGTTAACATTAACAAGAGATCCCTTCACTAAGCTATAAATTAAAATAATTTTTTTTGTGGTAATAAATTTTTTTTTCAAACAACCGACAGTATGATTTTCAAAGGTCACCCCCCCAATCGAATACCTGCGTTGACGGAAAAAAAATTCACCCCACCTTAGAGATCTAAAGCCGGTCATTACGCTGACAACCCACAAACTAAGTGTCGAAGTTCACGAGAGAGAGAGAGAGAGAGACAGGGGGGGGGGAGAAAAAAAAAGACAATGTAATCTACTGGGTTGACTAATTCAAATGTCGAGATCTCATAGTTTATCCTCACCCTTCAGACCGATTCGAAACTGAAAGAAACGAATTAAGAAAACAAAACTAAAAGAAATATGTCGTCTTCGTCGAATAAGGGAAACAGAAAACTAGAAGGAGCAATAAAATTAATATATTGGTAAAGAAGGAAGAAACAAGTCTAGTACACCTGACCACACACATGGCAACTCGAGGAGAAGGAGGAGGTGTGTCAGCTTCTCTGCCCTCATTACCAGCTAATGTTCAGAGGAAAAAAAAAAGAAAAAGAAAAAGAGTCTTAAAATAAAATATGATCATGATCAATCAATGGAAAAGAAAGAATAAATAAATAAATAAAATTTTAGTTTATTCCTGCAATGAATGTAACTTATAATAGTTATTGTATTATATATGTATTCATTGTCATAACAGATCTTTGCACAGTTGGCGTATGATTTAATTTAAAAAGTCTAATATTCTAATTAATCCTTGTATCCGTTAGAAAAAAAAAAGTAGAAAAGACCTATAGTTTCGTGATCTTTATAAACCGCCATTTTTAGGCATGCCTGTTGCATTTTTCTTTTTCTTTATTCATTCGAGAAGATATAATTGACACTGTCCGAAAAATAGGAATATTTTTGGAAGCATTAACTAAATTACATAAATTGTTATACATACGTTAATTGTAGAGTCTTTCTCTCTCTCTTCATTCAGAAAGGTATGATGGAAAAAAATACACAATTCAATAATTTTTATGTAAAATAGGAAATATTTGCTACACGAGTAAACAATGATTTTATAAAATCCGAAACCAACTCATTTGATTTTATGCAAACTGGATAGCTTAGAGTTCAATCACGAGAAAACGATTTACTACATAGTCTTTTACAGAAATTTATGACTGCGACGACTGCTAGCTGCATAACTGCGAAGATGATGAAAATGGATAAAAACGAACTATATAAATGTCTTTTAAAATGAATAAAATCTCGAAGCCTGCATTCTGAGATGAAAGCAAAAGTCTCCAATTTTATTTAAGAACAGCGCGATATAATAAGAGTATTAGCTAATAATTTATAAGGTGCACGTGTCTGGGGCACATGCATTAACATTATTACAGTCACATACTCATACAAAGCAAAGGTTCCCCACTCTCACCTCTCCATTCTTTTCTTGTAAAGAAAGACCATTTTAGGTAAAGAATGGAACATTTTCCGAGTGAAAACGTGTCGCTTTAAAACTTCTATTTATCGAGGTGGAACTATAACAGAGAACATTCCAGACCATTTAATACAGAGGTGCTTATTTCGATGCATATAATATAATCTACATTTTAGGTATCTAGAATATATATATATATATATATATATATATATATATATATATATATATAGATATAGATATATATATATATAGAGAGAGAGAGAGATAGATAGAGAGAGAGAGAGATAGAGAGATAGATTGAGAGAGAGAGATGCTAATAAGGTTGTGAAACGAAAAGTATGGAAGACAAGAGTGCTACAATGATTAAGCAAAAAATAACATGAAGCTGAAGGAAGTGTCAAAATATTAGCAAATTAATAATATCTTCATAAAAAGTAAAGAAACACGCAAATTAAAAAAAGTGGATACAATACTGATTGACAATAAAATTACGGATGTGGACATTTTAACTCAGAAATTATTTCAATCATGGGTTTTGAGACTTGACACTACTCCAGCCACAGCTTAGAACCTTAATTTCTAAAAGGTTTCACTAAAAATTATTCGAGCGAGTGGGGCTACTAAAAAGGACACAGTTCTTCCATAGCTCAGGATTTAACTATGTCTAAATCAGAACCCGTTGTTTTTAAGCCAACTTTCAGGGCGTCGCTATTTTTTTAAAATATTTTTTATTCACATCGTTTTTATTCTTTTTTTATTCATATAATCGTCACATCTTAAAGCATCAAAGTTCAAGAAACGTCTTTAAAGCGAAGTTCGTGATAGTCTTTTTAAAAATAGTTCTAAGAATGGGACGCGTCCTACAAATAAAAGCTTTATTTCTAATTTCAAATATACCTTCCGCCATTTCTATCCTTTTTTTTCTTTGTGTTTTGCCTTTTTTAAGAGACGCATTTTAAGTCTTCAGATTCATTCCAATTAATGGAAATAATTTGCAAACAATTTAATTATTTTAGTATACATGTATTCATAAAAGTGGCACCTTACATAAACAATCTGATGTGTAGAGACATTTTTTGAAAATGCCCATTAAGTGTGTGTGTGTACCCGCGCGGCAACTACCCAGAACACAAAATCTTCATTTTATTTTTTTCAAATTACGGATGATGTAAAAGTTTCCAATGTTCTTTTGTTTAATGCTAGAGAAATCTAAGAAGTGGATTTTACTCGATTGTAGTACGTCATTTCCAGGCCTTGCGAAAATTTCAAAACCAAGAGAAATTAGTTTCATAAACTCATGAAATCGAACACTCATCAGTGCTTAAACAATTATCTTTCTCTTCTTGCTTCATCCAGAAAAACGTCACTAAAGGAACAAAATAATCACATCAGCAACTAAAAATGTATTGATTAAAAGACAAAACAAAACCATAGCTCGATCCAGAACAAATACCAGCGAAATTTAAAGGGAAATAAAGTTTATTCTGGGTTTGACTGAATTCAGATCATCATCGCGTGTCGATGATACGGATTCCCTTAACTCTTTATAGCCATCCATCTCTATTGGTCATCGCTCTTGGCAAGTCCTCAAGACAGCATTCAGTGTCCGCACAGAACTAATGAATGTAAGTTTTTGCTGGTCGGCCTACACTGGTGTGTAGGGGGTCCATAGGAAAACGTTGCTTATAAATTCATCCTTACTTCTATTGCAATGCCCAGCATGTCTTGTTCATCTTACTTGGATGGTTTCTGAGATGAGAGATAAGTAATACAGCTGCAGCTCTCAGGATTTGTTCAAAAGAACAAACACCATTTTTGAGTAGTTCCCATCT
>CAUZXS010000598.1:0-45000 GCA_963585895.1 Sepioteuthis lessoniana
AGCCGCTTCGTTAGCGTCCATGTGGTGCATCCATATAGCAGTATCGACACAACCGCTGCCTGGAAGAAACTGCATTTCATTTTATCAGTTAGGTCCGACTTCCATATGATCGAGAGCCTATCGATAGCTGTCCATGCCTTCGTCAGTCGTGTGTCGATGTCTTTTTCGGTTGATGAGACGCTACTTCCTAGGTAGGTGAATTTGTCTACTAGTTTCAGAGAGGCTCCGTCTAGTGTGGCAATGTTGCCCGTTTGGTTGTAACACATATATTCAGTTTTGTTTGCATTGACATGGAGGCCAATGCCAGCTGCGGCTCGTTCCAGACTATGCAGTAGTGTCTCTGCTTGATTAGGCGTATTCGCTAGTAACGCCAAGTCATCAGCGTAGTCGGCGTCGGTGATTGTTTTTGCGGGGTACCTTTTGCTTCTTCTCTTAGTCAGCTCGAAGCCATTTTCTCTGATTTTGTCGATCGAAGTCCTAAGCACATAGTCTAGACAGATGATAAAGAGGTACGGGGCTAGTGTGTCTCCTTGTAGTACTCCTGCAACAATGTCGAAGTATTCCGTGTCTCCATCTGGTGAACGTACTTTCACTTTGCTGTTTCTGTAGAGAATCATTATCGCTGCTACTGTTTCTTTTGGTAGGCCGTATGCTAGTAGGATTTGCTCCATCTTCCCTCTGTGTATGGAATCGAAGGCCTTGGTAAAGTCGACAAATAGTAATGTCGCCTGTAAGTTTTTTACCCGAACGCCTTCAAGGATTCTACGGATGGTCAGTATTTGTGTGGTTGTGGATCTATTTCTCCGGAAGCCGTTTTGGTTTTTCCTAAGGATGTTGTCTATTTTGGGTTCTATGCGGTTTCGTAGTAGGGCATTGTAGGTTTTGGCTGCTATGGATGTAAGTGTTATCCCTCGGTAGTTCTTGGCTAGTCCGAGGTCGCCTTTTTTAGGGAATGGAAGGATGCATCCCTTCGTCCATCTTTCTATCCTATTTTGACTATAGACTGCGTTGCATTGCCGGAGCAGT
Source organism: Sepioteuthis lessoniana (assembly GCA_963585895.1). NCBI lineage: Eukaryota > Metazoa > Mollusca > Cephalopoda > Myopsida > Loliginidae > Sepioteuthis > Sepioteuthis lessoniana. Next base: position 1,027 of record CAUZXS010000598.1, read on the forward strand.
ATATCGTCGAATTGTCTAGTCTTCCACACTTCAAGGGGGATCTCGTCTAGCCCTGCTGCTTTCCTATTTTTGATTCTTCTGAGAACTGAGTCGAGTTCTTCTTTGGTGAAAGGACCTAGTTTAACATGTAATTGCTTACTAATAATTCTGGTGATCGGTTCATCCGTTATTTCCGGTGGGTTTCCTAGTAGATTTTTGAAATGCTGTTGCCACATTTTTACTCTTTCTTGTTGGCTTGCAGCTTTCAATTTTGCTTTGGCTGTGCTCTTCCTTCTACTTACTTCGTTTATTGTTTGCCAGGCTATCCTGGATTGTCTATCTTCCACCGAGTCTCTAATCTTATCTATCTGATTTTGTATGTATTCTGCCTGTTCTTTTAGATATATTCCTGTTAATTGATGTTGAGCCTTTTCTAGTTTTCGTGCATTTGTGTTTGTTGGGTTCTTTTGATAGCTTTTGGAGGCAGTTTTCACAAGTGCACGTTTTTCTCTAACCGCTGGCGTTTCCCAAGGGGCTCTATATTTAGTTCTAGGTTTTGTTGGAATACACTTTGCTGCCGCCTCAAGGTGTGCTTCTACAAAATTTTCATATTCGTCATTTGGGGTATCTTTTTCTGCCTTCTCTTGTAGTGCTTCGAATCTGTTTCTTAATTCTAATGCATATTTATCTCTAATATCTCTGTTGTTGAGTAGGGCCCAGTCATAGTGCTTGGTTGTCGCTTTACGTGTGGCGTTTTTTCGTAGGCTTAGACGTACTTTGGCCGTAACTATTCGATGATCGGAGGACACACCCTCGAAAGAGGAGTATGCCTCGCAATTCATCGCACTGTTTTTCCATTTCCCGTTTATAAGGACGTAGTCTATCTGTGCTTTACTCTTATTCGCGTATGTGTAGGTCCATAATTTTCCCTCCCTTTTTTGAAAGTTTGTATTGAGGCATGTTAATCTATTTTCTATCATGAAATCTATTAGATGTTGTCCATTCCTGTTTGACGCGTTGTGTAGGCTGTATTTGTTGTCTGTTTTTCCCGATTTGTGCATTCATATCTCCGCCAATGACTAGCAGGTTGTGTTTCGGAATGCTACGTACTAGGGAGGATAGATCTTCGTAGAAGGTGACTATTTCGTTTTCTTCGCTAACATTGGTAGGGCTGTAGCAGGAGATAATTGTTGCTTTGGGGTTGCTATTAAACGTTGCGGCCATCATCCTAGGTTGTATTCTCTCAATGCTGTTCAGTGTTTTTAACGCTCTTGGTCCTAGAAGCATTCCCACCCCTCCTACCGATGCATTGATAGAGTTTTTCCATGTGGATACAGTCACCAGCATCCATCCATTACCAGTTTCGTGATACTTGATATCTTCGGTGTGCGTGTATCGGTGCTCTTGTATGCAAATTATGTCTATCTTATGTTCTACGGCTGATGCAGTTAGCTCTGATAGTTGACCTATTCTATTTAGGGTTCTCACGTTAAATGTCGCTATCTGTATTGTTTGTTTGCATCTTAGTAGTTTTTGTTTGAGCTCTGTTGCTGGTTTTTCGAACATTGAGGCCAGGGCTCCAACCTCAGCAGGACGCGCCCCTTTTTTACCCGCGCGAAGAGCGATGCAGTTTATGTATCTGGTTTGAGTACGAGTCATGGTTATCTTTCGATGGCTGTTTTTATTCTCATCTATAGAATCCACTCTTATAGATGAGCAGCAGTAGTTCCCCGATCGAACTGACAATCCTGAGCGTTAAGCCGCAGGACTCACACGTACATCACGCTGCTTCCCATGTGTATGTGTTAGAAAAAAAAAAAAATGAAGAAGAAGAAGAAAACAAAAGAAAAATGAAAAAAAAAAACCTTTTTTTTTTTACCTTAAGTTTTAACTTAGTTAAAGTCCAAGACTGCTGTCTGTTAAAATTCAAAGACATTTTGGGGTATATTTCAGCCTATCATCCGATTCCGGCCCTGACAGGTTTTTATTTTATTGGTAGAATTCGATTTTTGACTTCGGTTGCTTTTTTTTTTTTAGTTTTTAACTGAGAGTGTGCAATAAGACTTCTAAGCTTAAGAAAGTTCTATTTCTGTTTGCCCTGTATACTAACGCATTCGACCAGCGTCGTTATACGTCATTTTATTTTATTTATATATTTATTTGAATTTTATTTTTTTTATTTTTATTTATTTTTATTTTTTTGGTGGGGGGCAATTTTGGGGTTTTCTTTAGCAAATTTAGAAGTTCGTCTTCCAAAAGTAAAGTTTTTCCTGAAAATTAAGTCGCATAAGTCTTCATTTAAACAACACAGAATACAGCTGAGATTTAAGACATTACTATTTTAAATCAAATGTGCATTTTAAATGAACAGTTTAGTAGAATAAATTTACTGACCTCTGTGAAAAAACTTCTGGAAACGGAATCACTTCCAACGTATGCATACTATTTCAACAAATGAAGGATTGAATTATTACTAATTTTTAATAGTATTTATATTAAAGGTTCCACTCCTATATCATGGTCATCTACTGGGGTGGACAGAGAGAGAGAGAGAGAGACTGAGAGAGGGTGAGAGAGAAAGAGAGAGGAGGAGTCAACTCTTTTATGGCTTTCGTCTTTAGCACGTGTTCGACTACATTTGAGGTGTTTTGGATTTTTTTTTCTTCCTTTTCTTGGGGGGGGGGGCAATTTTAGGGTTTTCTTTAGCAAATTTAGAAGTTCGTCTTCCAAAAGTAAAGTTTTTCCTGAAAATTAAGTCGCATAAGTCTTCATTCTTCATTTAAACAACACAGAATACAGCTGAGATTTAAGACATTACTATTTTAAATGAAATGTGCATTATATACACACATATATATATAAACGTAAATAAATATATATATGTATATAAATGTATATATGTATATATAAATGTGTATATATATATATATATATGTAGTCAAATATTTATATATATACATAGTCAAATATCTATCTATATATATATCGTCAAGTATTTATATATATATATATATATGCATGTAAACACATACTTACAAATACATATATATATATATATATATATATGTATAAGCATATATATGTATATGCATTATTAATATATATATATATATATATATATATATATATATATATATATATATATATACCGTTGAACGGATGTATGTAAACAATAGTAATTGTGATTCATAACCGTTTAAAATTTACTTTGCAGCTAACATCTCCTCGTGGCTGAATGGTTAGAAGCTTTGGTTGACGTTTGAGTCATCCTGGTTTCGATCTCAGCTTCGGGAAGATACTGTCTAGCCACACTGATGAGTTCTGATTGAACGAAACTGATCTGTCTGTGGATGACTATAAGTATATATAAATATATATGTTTATATTTAAAATAAGATGGTCCACGGAGAGATTTGTATTTAGATATTCGTTTGTGAGGATGTTTATTTTTGAATGAATTTCTTTCACTTCTTCCTCCAGACGTTTTTGTTTTCTTTTTGTTGCGTTCTGGTTAATGAACGCAGGTTGTTGTAATAAAAAACAAACCCCGAGATCTGAGGAAAAAGAGTTATATTTACAGGGACAAGTATTTACAAGAGAGAAGCTGTGAGTAATAAGAACATAGGATTAGTGGCTTGAATAAGAATACAGTTCACAATCTGCTATATATAGGAGATGGAACTGGCTCATTATGCCGAAAAGGTGGGTGATACCCAACTATTTTTACATCTTCTAAATTTTCGAGTGCTTCCTTTAAAAGGCCTTGTGCCACAATTGAACCGTAGACACACAACAACGGTAATAAACATACATACATATGTATATATATACATGTGTGGATATGTGTATATGGGTGTGTATATATTTATATATATATATATATGAATATATATATGTGTATATATATATATGTGTGTGTGTGTGTCTATGTGTGCACGCAAAAAACATAAGCAACCATTCAAACGACAAACACTTGCAAATTAAAATCTTATTTAATACCCATTAACTAGACCTTATGCCACACATGCTCACACACAAAAAGGAAGTGAATTTAAAAAACAACAAAACAATCCAGGATACAATAAAGCCATTAGTGAAACCTAAAACCAACACACACACCCACAAACACACACACACACATATATACACACACACACACACACACACACACACACACACACACACACACACACACACACACGCACAACTGCAAACATATCAAATATCAAAGAAGGATAAAGAAGACCAAAGTAAATTTACTACAAGAAGGGGGAACAAAAATCCCTATAAAACCAAATTCAACCAGACAAGAACCATTTATATTGGAAACAGGAGTGAGTTCAAGTTTCTTTGAGTACCCCATTCAAAAGGTCTTTCGCCACACATGTTCTCTGACGAAAGCAAAAAGCTGGAAACATACACATATATAACACGTATATAATACATGTATATAATACGTGTGTAAGAACAAAAATAAATTCAAAACATAGAAATCTCTCCGTGGGCCATCTTATTTTAAATATATCCTTATCCTTTCTTTGGACCTAGAACAACCATCTTTGAATATATGTTTATGTATAAGTATAAATGTCTACATGCATATATATATGTTTACACATACACACACACACACACACACACATATATATATATATATATATATGCGTATATATACGTATCCATGTATATGTATATAAATGTCTATATCTACATATAAATATTCACACACACACATATATATGTATATTCTTATATATACATATATATACACGTATATACATAAATACATGCATATATATTTACATATATATATATATATATATGTATATATATCTTCACATATGTATATTTACATATATATATATATATAAACACATGTATATGTATATACATGTATATATATATATATATGCCTATATATATACATGTATATATATACATGCATATATATATGTATATATGATTATATATATATATATGTGTGTGTGTGTGTGTGTGTGTGTGTGTGTGTGTGTGTGAGTGAGTGAATATATATATATATATATATATATACCATTCAAGCAAATTTTGTTAAAGACAATAGAACAGATTTTACCATTTTTCATTTTATTTTTTCTAGACTTCTTGTTGTTGTTTTTTTTTTTCTTGTGTCGGTGTCTAGATTTTAAAGGAATTGTCCAATATCTTCTGCCAGAGCGTTCTTGACCATCCGTATCGGTGACAAGATCAATATTTACCTTATGGTAAATAAAGCAGACGACAACAAAAAACTTGAAAATATCCTGAAGGACAAAACAAAATTAAAAATGCTCACGGGGAACCCCACCGACCAACGTAAAAAACACATTACCAAGATTATCATAGCTAATAACACAGAAATTGGTCCATTAAACAAATAAAAATACTAAAGATTACAAACCCGGATGCATATATGGTGAAATAAAAAACCACAAACAAGCTAACCCAATTGAAGCAATTACTTTACAGTTTCCTATTCCCATATATCACATATTAAATATCCTCAACAATATAATAAGCACCATATATCCCAAATAAATACAGTCTCAAATCAACACATGAAGTCATACAAATTCTAAACTCTAACCCCTCCCTCCCTCCAACAAATGCATAACGACATCACTCGACGTCGAAAATCTTTTTACTAACGTTCCAGTTCACGTAACCATAAATATAATAACAGAAAATGTCGATAATCACCCCATAATACCTGCTCCAGCTATACAAGCAAAAATTCTCGAAAATCTCCTTACCTGTACCACAAAATTCCATTCTATGATCCTTCCGGCAACATATATATATACAAATTGACAGTATTTCGATGGGGTTGACCTTTGGTTCTACTATCTCCGAATTCTACATGTCTGTAGAGAAGAGGAAAATCTCGTATTTTGTTTTGGCGCGCTATTTAATTCAACACTGAATTTCACCTAATCAGGATGACATATCCTATTCAGCCCGGACCTTCATTTCCGGCTAGCAAAACGGGTGAGCGGCCAAACACACTCTCTTCGGCTTGAGACGGCGACCAGAACGGACGTGTCTCTGGTCGCCCCTGCTTAGCGATGCCCTTTAGCTAAACAAGCCACCCAGTGCGGACATATCACTGTGGCTTTAACCCTAGCAGCAGCAACATGGACACTCAGCGAGGGAACCTTCTAATTTATGGATTCTTTGCGTCTAATATATTTTAGACCAAGGAATCCCAGTTGAATATGAATTAGATACGTTCAGCATGCCTTCCACAAGCACCACAAAAATTTACTATGTCGATCCGAGCGCCACTCCGCTCTCGACACAAAACTACACTGTGACTTTGAATACTTCCCTCACACGTCCAACGACACGCTGCCATTTCCAGCATCCCGCTAAGCCATTTCGTCTCAAACATCCAGCAAGCCTAAACACCACGAGTCTTGCAGCACCAAGAACAAACCTCCTCAAAGCTGCAAATAAAAACTTTCGCTGTTGTGTGTTGTTAAAGAAAAGTCTCGTAATTCATTTCTGTTGCCATAAAATCTATAGTGTTCGGGAAAATAACAAATTCTCTCAAACCCTATATGTCCAACATTGAAAACAAAATATTTAAAAAAATAATAACTAAACCCAAGATATATGTCGGCTATGTAGACGACATTTTCATCACAACAAACTCCTGCGACGAAATTTACAAACTCAAAAAAAAAAAAGACAAACTCCATTCTAAACTTTAACACCGAACTCAACATTCAAGTTAATAAAACAATACTAAATGTCAATAATTCCAACTCCAGCTCTACTCACAAAAATTTTCGAAAATTTCGTCTTTATATGTAACACAAAATCCCATTCTATGATCCTTCCGGCAACATATATATATATATATATATACAAATTGAAGGTATTTCGAACTCATCATTCAAGTTAATGAAAAAATTCCTTTCCTTAATGTACTTACCGACTCCACTAATAATAACAAATTCACTTCATCTTCATATAAAAACCGAACCAACGACAATTCCACCCTACTTAACTACCACAGTGAATGTCCTCCAAAATATAAAATAGCAATTATGATAAACTTAATTCATAGAGCATTTTATATCTTCTCATCTAAGACAATATTTTACAAAGAACTTACCTATACAAACATTTTTCCTAACAAACTAGTCGATCAACAAATTAAACTATATCATCACAACATTCAAAAAAATAATAACACTACCTACAATAACCACACTAATAGAATTAATCGATATTATGGAAATGAAATGCACTATAACTACAAATTAGACGAACAAGCAATAACCAACATTATAAAAAGATACATGAAACGCATCGAAAAAGAAAAACAAATAAAACTTATCATCTACAACACTAAATTTAAAACATTAAACTTTATCGTTTAGAATATCACTGACTCCGCTAAAATACACCCAAACAAAACCAATGTAGTTTATAAATGTATATGTCCATTTCGAGAGTGCCTCCCGAAAAGTAAAAATATTTCTTACATTAGCTATACAACCACCACGTTATCTCGTTGTCTTACTTATCACCTTTCTGAAAATAGCGCCATAGAACTATTTAATTATAAAACACAATAGCACCAACCAACTTACATCTTCCGATGTAAGAAAGATTCTCACAGAAATTACAATAATTATATATAAAAACAATTAAAAAAACCGATTAGAAACCCTAGAAGCAATATGCATAAAAAACCATAAAGAAAATTGCATTCAACACAGGCACCATCATATTAAATATTTTTTATAACTAAAAATCACTAACTTTATTAGTAAATCTTTTTCCAACCGAACGTTTTAAAAGAAAACACTGAAAACTTTTCAACCAACAACTTTAAAAAAAAACGCTACAAATTATTAAAACAGTAAAAACTCAACAGTCAATTCAAAACTACACTACCCCTGATGACGAAAAAAAGTATGGTCGAAAGGGCTTGGACAGAAGATATGGGATAATCCCCTTACCATCTAGATCCCGACATAAGGAAAATAACAAGGAATCATAAAAAAAAATTAAAAATTATAAACAATGTTCTATCGTATTTAACTAAACTTGCTTGAATAATAACTTGCTGCCTAGATATACACTTTTCAATATATATATATATATATATATATATATATATATATATATATATATATAATGTGTGTGTGTGTGTGTGTGTGTGTGTGTACATATCATCATCATCATGTCGTGCCGCTAGCACGGATATCCCTGACCCTCTCTCGCTACTTCTCCCTATCATTCATCGCTTCTGGAAGGTCTTCAGGGCTACATCCCGTATCCTCACATAGCTGCTGTCTGGATGTTCGGGCTGGTCGTCATGCTTTTGCTTGGCCATATGCGGGGGTCCGTAGGAGTACATCACTGATGAGTTCGTCCTTGCTTCTCCAGCAGTGTCCTGCGTGTCTGGTTCGTCTAACTTGTATAGTTTTCGTGACGGGAGGCAGTTGGCCGTATAGTTGGTGCCTTGTGGGGTGTTGCCGCCAGGACTTGTTCAATATTGCTCGCAGCATTCTTGTGTAATTGCTGTCTGTATATATATACATAAATTTACGTAATTAGCTTAATGAATAGAGTGTTCGCCAATGGTCTGGGAGACTGATGTTCAATCCCAGGTCGAGTCATACCAAAGACTCAAAAAATGGTACTTGATGCCCCCTTGCTTAACACTCAGCCCTATAAGGTGAGGATCAAGGGTAAAGTGGAGCAATCCTGGGAATGGAGTACTGTCCTCCCCTACACCTAGTAGGTGTAGTAGCTATTGAAAAGGAAACCTTCGGGTCGTCCTCGACTAAGGTCGCCAACATTACTAACTTATGTATATGTATAAATGTATAAATTTCTTCATATTGTAAAACTCCTATTTTTACATACATACACACACACGTATATATATATCTATATACATATATGTGTGAGTAAGAATAGGAATTTTACAATATAAAGAAATTTTTTGAAATCACAAGGGCCCATTCATCTTTGATTTGTCAAGTGACAGCCTTCAGAAGTCGTTTAAAACAATGTAAATAAGATTAGGTAAAGGTGGTTGTGTGTGTGTGTGTGTGAAAATCAAAAATGATTGCAAGACAAAGGAGAAAAGAATTAAAATCACATTTAGTTAAAATTAGTTATTGAAAATTTTAATATCTCTTAACTTTATCTTATATATATCTGATTTAAAAATTGTAAACAATATCTTTTCCTTCACTTTTGAAGGTGGTCTTCTATTTTTATCCAGGGGTGTATATATACATATATACATTTTTATACATACATACATATATATGTACATATATATATATATATATATATACACACAAATATATATTGCCCGGTCGGCTGGGGCTGTCGAATACACTGATTGTTTCTCTGCAGAGGGGTAAGACCCCACCCCTAACGAGTGTCCTGGATATGACACTAAACAATCTGATGGTGAGGTTCCAGCAGTGCTGGAGCTTTTGGGGATGCGGAGTACCCCTTCATTGCCATCGCTCCCAGGTCCCCTCGGGCCTTGAGTGGTAGCACCTGGTAGGGCCCTATCTATGGGTTAAATAGAACTAACAGCATACTTATGCTAAAATGAATTGTTTGAGCTAACTGAATAGCTTGAAATAGAAATGTTTTTGACAATTAAACCGTATATACATTTAAACTGCGCGCTTATGCTTAACTGAATTATTTGAAATAGAACTGTTTTCGTCATTAAAACTGTATTTACACTTAACTGAACTATTACATATAACTGCTTGAACAGTCTGAAATGGAAATATTTTTGACAATTAAACAGTATACTTATGCTAAACTGAATTGTTTGAAAAAGAACAGATTATTTACATAAAAATGGATTTGGCGTTAAATAACCTACAAAGGTTGATATGCCATAAAACCTGACAAACCAAACAAATATATAAAAATGTATATACATATATATACGTATATATATACATACATAATAATAATGTATAAATATACCTATATTTGTTTTTATATATTCAAAAGCATCGAGGTTTATCAGTTACCAATCGTTTCATGCTATTAATCATCAAGCAGAGACGGAAAGATATTTGAGAAAGCAAAAAAATGGAAAAATACAGACAGGGGAATGTTTACGTCTTGGTTTATATAACTCAGTGTGTGTGTGTGTGTGTGTGGATTGAATTTGCGTATTACTGTGTGGTCGTATTGAAAATTGTTAGTGTTTGTGATGATTCATGCTTCTCGCAGCAAAATTGAGGTTGTCTCCTGGATATAGCTGCGGCGAAGTGTAGCGAAGCCCGCAGTAGACAAGAGTTTGACAAAATAGAGTTTTTTGTGCATGTACTTGTGTGTGTGTGCGCACGCGCGCGTTTAGTGATGTTTTTAACAAAGGAACGAATTATGATCATCATTGCATTACGATGAGAATAGATTTTTAATTTGTAAGCACAATCGGCAAAAATGTATGATGGGTCTAAAACGTAAGAATAAGTGAGTTGGGAATGTACTATGGAGTATTATGCAATATTTGTATTTTATGTTGGGATTTGTTTTGTGTTAGATTGTGATCATAATTTGTATTAGCTGTCTATGTTGTCTTAATGTTATATTACGTATAGTTTATTGTAATCTATGGTTGTATGTACATAAGGAATATGGTAAATATCTTGTATTAAGAGGCTTCAATAAGTTTTTGCATTGGCCATGTCGTTATGTGTGTAGTGATGATTTTAACGTAAGGGCAAATTATCATCATCATTGCATTATTAAGAAAACGAATTTTTAAATTTGACATGTAAGTAAAATAGACGAAAATGTATGTTGGGTCTGGAACGTAAGGATAATACGTGAGGAGGGAGAGATGTGGTGTAGAGACAAGTTATATTGTAATATATTATGGGTTATCATGTAATACCAGTATTATGATGGGATATGTTCTGTGTTGGGTTAAAATAAATTTGTATAAGCTGTCTATGTTGTATTAATGATATATTGCGTATTAGTTATTGTAATTTATGATGGTATATGCGTAAGGGATATGGTAAATATACTGTGTGAATGCGTATTTCTAACATTCATAAAAACGTAACTAACATTATGCCGACAGGTGATGCAGATACTTGGAGATGGATAAAGTTTTAATGGAAGAAAATGGTACTTATGATTCGTCGAGTGTGTTGTTAAATGAATGAAAGTGCTACTACGGTACGTCGGGTGTAATGTGGGGTTATTCCTGAAGGGGTGTGGAGGATTTTTAGTAATGGAGGCTGTATAAGTATGGTGGGTAGGTTATGTGTATGGGTAGAAATGTGAGCGTTTGTTCTCATGACGGCATTTGCATAGAATTTCTGATTTTTTGTTTTGCAGGGTGTTTTGTGATGGGTGGGTAATGATTGCTAGTTTCTCATGGAGGCAAAGAAGGCATTTTTATGTCCTGCTGTAGGCGGAAACTAGTTTAAGTATTTCCTAAGTGATGGTAAGTGAGATGTTTATATCCTTTTGGTGCCAGATGTGTGTTGGAAAAGAAATGTTAGTTGAGTAATTTCTGTTGGAGAAGGAAAGATTGTGGTTATATATTCTTTGTTTAATTGCACCTTCTGTTGCATCTGTGTACTGCTTGACTGAGTTGTTGGTGTTTGCAGTACACTACGTTTTTTGTAGGCAGTTTCCTTGTAGGGGGCATGATTCTTTATCCCTACAGTTGCATTGTTTGTTGGGGTGTGTGTTGCTGTGGTGGGTTTCAATTTTTGTTGTTGTGACCTTTTATGATTTGAGATCTGTTACTTGTGTAACTAAGCTGACCTTTACATTGTTTCTGTTGAAATTTTTTGCAAGGGTTCAATGATTGGGGAAGTGTTCGCTTCTTAGATTAAGGAAATCCCTACCGATGTTTGATCTTACGCATTTGTTGTAAGGCGTGTTGAATTAAGTTATATTTCTATTTCTGTGTTTTGGTTTGCTTTTTGGAGGTGTGCATTCTTGTGTTTGTTTATAACCGCTGTTTTTTTAGTACATTATCGTATATGTTTGTTTTTGTTGAAACTGTCGATAATTATCGGATAGTTTGCGGCTAATTTATTTTGGTATTAGATGATTGAGGGTGGGTGATTTGAAGAAGTGTGTATGTAAATGGTTGTATCGTTCTCTTTTTTATAAGGTTCAAATCTGCCTTTCTTTAAGTTTAGTATTACATCTAAGAAGTTTATTATTTTTAGATTTATGTTCATGGTAATTCTAAATCCCAGGAATTTTAGTGCGTTGGATATCCTTTTCCTGTAGCTATCTAATTTTGGTCCATTCAGGTTCCTAATGATGATTAGACCGTTTTCTCTGTAGAGTCCAATATCGGTGTTTTTGATTATGATTGGTATTTGAGAAAGTGTCAGAGCACGAACAATCTCCTATACAACCACACACAATAATACGCAAATTTAATACACACACACACACACACAAATAGCCCTGCCAATTTCTTTGGTGATTATTTCACTAAAATGTGGTAGTTTCAGAAAACAGGTGTTAGAGGGTGTATGTAGTTTCCGTGATTTATTATTCAAATGTCGTGTGATGGATGTTGGATAATTATTGTTTCTGAGGGCGTTTTTAAAGTGTGCGGTGTAAATAATTTTGTTTTTTTCTTTGCTGCATCTATTGTGAATTCGTTTAATTTCGTTTCTAATATAATTTGTTTTGGCACTAAGTGGGAGTACTGATTTGAAATGTACAAATATTCATATATATATATGTATATATATTCACACTCACCCCCCCTATATATATATATATATATATATATATATATTCAATAAAAAGAGAAATGACTAAAAACACCCGTACTACTTGAAAATAATTAACCAGGGCCGCAATGTCTAGGCAAAAGAAAAAAACATCGACAGTTACCTAAGCTAATTTGCAAAAATGCTCAATGCACCGGATCATGAGAATAACTAAGAATTATTCTGATGACCCGATTGGTGAAACGTAGGTGGATAGTTTCTGTCTCTTAGTACCCCAAATCGACAAAATCATGAGGAAAAACCAAAATGGCTACAGAAGAAACAGGTCCACGACCTCACAAATATTGACCATTCGTAGAATCCTAGTAGGCGTGAGGGCAAAAAACTTACAAGCGACATTACTATTTTTCGATTTTACTAAGGCCTTCGATTCCATTCACAGAGGGAAGATGGAACAAATACTATTAGCATACGGCCTACCAGAAGAAACCGTAGTAGCAATAATGATTCTCTACAGAAACACCAAAGTGAAAGTACGTTCACCGGATGGAGACACAGATTACTTCGACATTGTAGCAGGAGTACTACAAGAGGACACACTTGCCCCATACCTCTTTATCATTTGTCTAGACTACGTACTTCGGACATCGATCGATAACATTAGGGCAAACGGCTTCATGCTGCAAAGAAAAGGAGCAGAAGGTACCCCGCAAAAACAATTACCGGCGCCGACTACGCCGACGACATAGCGCTACTGGCCAATACACCCAACCAAGCCGAAAAACTACTGCATAGTTTGGAACGAGCCGCTTCAGGCATTGGACTCCATGTCAATGCACACAAAACTGAATATATGTGCTTTAATCAGAAAGGCGACATCTCCACACTAGGTGGAACCTCCCTGAGACTGGTTGACAAATTCACCTACCTAGGAAGCAGCGTCTCATCAACCGAAAAAGACATCGACACACGCCTAACGAAGGCATGGACAGCTATCGATAGGCTTTCGATCATATGGAAATCAAACCTGATCGATAAAATGAAACCCAGTTTCTTCCAGGCTGTGGTCGTGTCGATACTGCTGTATGGATGCACTACTTGGACACTGACTAAGCGGTTGGAGAAGAAGCTTGACGGCAATTATACAAGAATGCTGCGAGCAATATTGAACAGGTCCTGGCAGCAACACCCCACAAGGCGCCAACTGTACGGCCACCTACCACCCATCACGAAAACTATACAAGCTAGATGAACCAGACATGCCGGACACTGCTGGAGAAGCAAAGACGAGATCGTAAGTGATGTGCTCCTGTGGACCCCCGCATATGACCAATCAAAAGCAGGACGACCAGCTCGAACATTCATACAGCAGCTATGTGATGATACGGGATGTAACCCTGAAGACCTGCCGGAGGCGATGAATGATAGGGAGACGTGGAGAGAGAGGGTCAGAGATATCCGTGCTAGCCGCACGTCATGATGATGATGATGATGATATATATATATCCAAAGAGGTTTCGACCGGTATGTCCTCCGGCCTTCTTCAGATGAACTAAGACAAGATTTTTCTTTTTGAGATAAAACACTGGTTTCCGAAGATCACCAAAGTTAAGCAGCGATGAGCCTGTTCAGTATTTAGATGAATGACGACTTCTTGTTTTATACCAGACTAAGTAAATTTCAAGAAAGAAAAAATGCTTTTTAGTACTTACGTTTGGGATTTGAAAAGAAGTTGGATTTGAAATCATTTCCAATATTATAGATTGTTTGATCCAATAACTGAAAATCAATCCAAATATAATGCCAAAAATTAACGCCGATACAACTAAGTAGACTTGGAAAATAAGAGAATATATTATCTTATTTTTTGAAGAGGCAGTTTTATATTTTTGGATCGGCGCCCTGGATATCTCTTCATAAACAGGAATTATTGAATCAATATTTTCAGAACGAATGGTAGAGGAGTGATCCATTTTTGTGTGTATTCGACTGTCAACAATTTAGCTTTTTAACGGATATAATTTTTCGGAGAAGAAATTTTAAAAACCTTTCTCTATGTTAATTTCTTTTTTAATGCAGAAAAAAAGAAAAAAAAAGTGAATTGAATTCAGTTAATTATTCGTATTAGATGTAATTATTATGGATGGCTTATTTTGTACTGGGATGGGTATTTTGTGGTTGCGAAATAGTGTTGTAAAGTTCCGGGGCACATGAAGGTTTATCGTGGTATGAAGTGAATTGTTGGTATTATTGGGAAATTCAGCAACTTGTATACTGACTCCTTCTTCCTCTTCGTATCCCATTCACTTGTTTTTTTTTCTTTTTATTGGTTGAAGCTGTAAAGCCGAAAGGAAAAATATCTTTAAACTCAAACTTTATTTTTAGACTTACGACGATTCTTTGGTGTGAATATTTTCATGAACCAGTAGAAATAGTCGCGCTCTTTCAGACAAACCGTTTGAAGACTATATGGGGATTATCTTTTGCAAATTATAAGTTGAGGGTCCGTCATGTATCTCCATGTTCAGTGCGGACGTTCGACAGAGGCTGCTACTTGTAGGGGCGAAACAACGCGCTGCCAAGTTCAGGACTCAACAGACATGTGCGTTCCCTACTAGCCAGCAAAGAGAAAAAGGTCCGTTCAGTGAAGGTATCTCGAGGTAACTGAGAAAGAGTTTTTCTTGGGCCCAGGAATCTCATCTTTTTGTCATGCGATGATTGCACTTCCAGTCCAAGGCCTCCTGGAAAACTATTACTTTTGCATTTGCTTTTTTTATGTCATTGTCTTATTTTTCTTTTTAATCTCTGCAAAGTAACAACAGCGGAGGGATAGTATTGACCCTCAATTATTTTATTCAATGGCCCAATACGTACTTCAATAATGCATTCATCAGAACAATATAGTTATTCAAAAATATTTTCATGCTACAGTCACCAAAACAAGTCAGACACTCTATGAATCTTTAACCTAATTCCATATTTACATAGATGTAAAAGAGAGGGCGACAATTCAAAAATTTAATTATATACACAAGGATTTCCACGAAAATTGAGGAAAAATATCTACAACTTTTAAAAAGAAAGGACGATACTTAGTATTAGGCCCCAATCTCACATACTATAATGGCAAAAATATAGTTTACCAGTCGGAAAACAGTGCGACAAGGGGAAGTGGGTAAAACACTTACACTGCGCATTCAGGAAACTTGGGTTTCTTTTATCTAATGGGAGTAGAAATGGGAAAAACAAAAAAACTAAAACAAAAACAAAAACAAAAATAACGGGCCGATGACTTAATATACTCTAACTAAGTTAAACTGTTTTGATAAAAACAAGACAAAAATAAATGATTTTAACTTACCTAGGATTGTCTCTACGCTTCCTTTACCCTGCAATTTTCTTGAATAATTCAAGGCTGGCAATTATCACACATTTACCTACCTTTTGCTGAATTCCAGAGAACAGAGTCTCGCAGACAAGATTTGCACTTGGCTTGTGAACAGAGAAGAGTCGGAGCCAGGTCTTCCATGACTATTTGTTGACTTTCCTATAGATTTAGCAACACAACGTGGGCGCAGGAAATCGGAACGAAAAAGCTGACCGGAGACTGACTAATTCATAAGTGACCCGCAGGGCAACACGCACGCACAGGGAGTGTATAATGGTCCTTCGTAATCTTCTTCGATCCAGTGACCTTTCACGGCCTCGAAGAGTATAAAATCAGAAATTAGTGGCGGAGGGTGCCGTTTCGGACACCTTGTGAAACTAATTGGCTGATCATTGGTGAATGTTCGCTATCGGTGAAACTGGGCACAAGGTTCAATTTATCTTAATAACTGAGTTATCGCCCATCTGGTGACTCACTCGAGATGCGTTACTTCTTATTGACGTGACTTTTATCATATTTACCCAACCCCTCCGCTCAGGCAGGATATGACACAAGGTCAATCGGTAACTTGATGGGTATTCTGGCAATGCATAAAGATAATTTCATATTCTGTGGAAATGCACTTTTTCTTCAACATGATGCAATCGGTAACTTGATGGGTATTTTGGCAATTTATGACGATTATTTCATATTCTGTGGAAATGCACTTTTTCTTTAACATGATGCAATCGGTAACTTGATTGGTATTCTAGCAATGCATAAAGATAATTTCATATTCAGTGGAAATGCACTTTTTCTTTGACATACGTTGTGCATTCAATAAGTTTCCAGACTGTTTTGTACAGATATTTTTCAAAATTGTCCAATCATGGTTTTCTGCGTTTATTTGGTGTTGAGTTTTAAGGAACGCAGTCTTTTACTATTTCAATCAGCGTTTCTGTGGAGTTCTTTACTATGTCTTGGTTTTTCTCTATATGAGTTAGAATTTTTCACATTTTTCCTTGAATATTTCCCAGTTGGCATTGTCAAACATCCAGTGGGGTATTGTTTTGCTACTGGGTTTTGTGCTTTCGATCATGATGGGGAAAGGATCATCTCTACAAATGTCCTAAAGTAACTTCTGAGTAAAGTCCATATAGACTGTGTAGTTGCATATAGTTAAGTCATTGGCCGAGTAATTTCTGCTAGATGGGTTGACATATGTGTAATGCACCATCGTTAAGTAGGTGAATATCATTTTCATCTTTTCTAGAATTTTTCCCTTTTTTGTTTGTGTCTTTGCACCCACTCAGGGTTTTGTAAAAGTTTGGGGCAATTGATCAAGTAGCTTCTTTACTTCCTTTTAATCTAATATCATCACTTGGTGGAATATATATTGAAAATATATTCACTGTTCCATGCAGTGTGGCCTTGATGGCAACTGCTTGGATATTTGTTTTGATGTTTACTTTGCTGTGTGGTACGAGATGCATACGATGAGTTTCCAGACTTTTTCCGTATGGGAATTTAAAATTGTCGTAGACTCTTGAAAATTCACTATGTTATTGCTATACATCTTATGAGATGACTGACAGCTACAGCAGCAATTGGAATACACCCTACTAAAGCCTGATTTTCACAGCTGATGATTTTCAAAAATGCAATCTGGACATCAGGACACTTTAGAAGAACGATATGCAATAAAATTCTGTTTTAAACTTGGAAAAAATGATGCCACAGAAACGTATGGAATGCTTCAGACTGCTTTTCCGACCATCTTGCATGAATTGAGCATCAGTTTTTGAGTGGCAGAAGAGATTCAGGGAAGGCAGGGGGTTTGTGAGGGATGATGAGAGGTGTGGGAGGAGTAAGGAAGTCAATACACCAGAGTTGATTGGCCAAACGGTTAGGTTTATGGTTACTATGTTGAGGTTTTAAGAGAGTTCAGGAAGAGATTCTGTTGGAAGAGGCCAGCACTCTTCAAATCGGCTCAGTGGCATTTCCAGCAGGACAATGCACCAGTACACAAATCCATCCTTGTCACAGACTATTTGATCAAGATGGGCATCAAGACAGTTTCTCAGCCTCCCTATAGTCCAGACGTTGGTCCGTGTGACTTTTGCTTATTCCTTAAGCTCATTGGCTGGAGTTATGAGACAATTGAGGAGATGAAAGAGGATGTGACGAAGGTCATTGACACGCTTACACAAGAGGACTTCCATGGGGCCTTCGAGAAGTTGTTGGAACGGTAGAACAAGTACATAGCAGCCGGAGGAGATTACTTCGAAGGGGACTAGAGTTTCATGTGTGTACTATCAATAAACGTATGTAGAAACTTAGTGAACTATCGCCTATAATCGTTACGCCATGTGTCCTGCTGGACCCTTAATGATAAAAATCATAATGTTGGTGTTTGTTTGGATAATTTATCATTCTGCTTTATTGTGACTCGGTTCCCTCCTGTCACTTTCTGTGGTTTCAATTCTTTATTTATCTCCTTTAGAGGACACGAGGAGAGCTCTTAACTTCTCTGTACCCCTTAGATGTATTGAGTTTTTCGTGAGTAGGCAATTATTTTTGTGGCATGAAAAATCTTCATTTTCAGAAAAAAATTTACATTTTTTTTTCTTTTTACCTCCACCTGGAGGTTTCAATTTTTCCGGTTTTTTTTTACCGTTTTCGGTTTTAGATTTGCAGATATTACTTTTTCCATAACAAATGGAGACAAATTAACAAGTGAGGAGTCATCCAGAGATTCCAAGACAATAAATCTTGGAAATCTACTGATGTCTTCATCTTCATTTTCTGAAAGGTTTTGTTCAGTTTTTTTTATAGGAGGATGCCATAAGTGGTATTTTGTTTTTCATTGGTCATATACTCCACCACCCACCACGGAGTCCAATTTATGTTGGGAATAAACTAAGGGGGAAAACCCATTCGCCTTGATTGAGACGGGGAAACAATACCAGTATACTTCTGTTAAGAATAAGATTCTGAGTCTTTGCCAGATTCTGTTTCTAAGCACAATTGACCCTCAGTATCCTCCTTCTATCATGTATAAGATAAAGGGTTGGGAATCGTTCCACAAGAGCAGATTGGATAACACGTTCGGAAGAAAATAATCATACGTGCGCTAGGGCATGACGGAACCAGCCGATTGATCGGATCGGGCCAATCCGACTGCCAGTCAGACCAAGTAAGGGCTAACGAGATGTGTTGCAAGCCATTGACCACTCTGTCACCGGATCAATGACTGCTCAACCACCAGGATTCCGTCCTAGCGCCTTACGGGTCGCCACCTACGGCCAACAGGTGGCCTCATTGGGGGTGGGTCTTACTCATCTGCAGAGGTGCTGTCGGCGTATTCTACAGTCCCAGCCGACAGGGTGAGTGTGACAAGAGTCCTCTCTAGTTACCATGACACACACTACTCGGTATTTTTCGGAGGTTTTGTAACCGACTCCTTTTCTTCTTTTTATCCCATTTTTATCTTCTTTTGTCTGTCGAAGCTGTAAAATGAATTAAGGACGGAAAGAAAAAGACAAGGAAATCTTTCAACTCTAATTTTATTTTGCGGGGCGTATGGCAACTCTGTGGTGTGGAATGTTTTCCTTGACCAGTAGAAATAGTTGGGCTCCTCAAACAGGGCGTTTGATGATCTATCATGTGTTTCCATGTTCATTGGGCCCGTTCGACAGAGGCTGCTCGTTGTTGGAGAGACACTACGATTTGCTAAATTCGGGACTCAGCAGGCATGTGCGTGCCCTACTAGCAGAAGAGAGAAAAAGATGCATCAGTTCAGTCGAGATGTGTTGAGGTAACTGAGGCTCCTTTTTTACGCCTGTGCCAATTTCGCTTTCTGTCAGAGGCCACTAGGGAAACTGTTACTTTTCATTTTTTGGGGGGTCATGTTATGCCTTTTTATTTCTTTTCAATCCCCACACACCACACCAGTCACCTGCGATTTCACTCACACCCAAAAATTCATAGACATTGCACAAATAAGGCTTACCATCTTTCTGTCTGTCCATTTTTTTGTTTTTTGAACAACCTTCATCAGATTTCACATATCTTCACACACAAACATTCAGTCAGTAACCAAGCATTCCCCCCGATAATAATATGTGTTTCACACACATGCACAAATTATATTGACAGATACGATTTCTAAACAAGAATATTGACGAACTTTTCGTCTCTTACGATAACAAAACAAAGCAAAGTTTTCTTTTATGTATTACAAATTTTTATTGGTATTTTCATGATTTTTATTAATTCAAATAATAATAATGATAATGATGAATGAATGAAAATTTAACATTTTTTTACAAAGATTACTTGAACTGAAAAGATGCTTTTATTATGATAAAAACATTTCAGTTTTCTTTATTTTATTTTATTACTATATAAGAATTACATTTTTCTGAAAAGTCAATGCTGTATGACTTGATGTACATAAATGAATTTGTTGTGAAATATAGCACGTCGTCAGGTTGAACATATATATTAGTGGGAAAGAACGAAATTTTTGTAGGTCCTCTTCCTATCAGCGTACTCATTCCTTGACAAGATATATTGACTCGTTTTAGACATATCCTTACGTGAAAACTTTGTTCATGAAGTGTAGCTGAGACTTGGAATTTATAAGTGATCTTAAAAACACCGGTTTTAAGGATTTTCAAACGGGTTTTATTATGAATCCGGAAATATTTATTAATACAATCTGGACCTTCCGATGACAAATTAAACGTTTCATCTAAAAAACAAAAACAAAAAAAGAAAGAAAATTAAAGCCATGTAAATAATTAAACATACTTTTGTACATACCTCCTTACAAAAACATATAAAAAAAATTAAAAACGAATGATAAAAATTTATAAAATTAATTTGTTTGCGCCTTTGAAATTTATGTTTTTTGTCTCAACAAGCAACACTCAAATGTGTTCAAGAAAAACTTAAGGAATTTTCAAAAATATCCCTGAAAATGTTAAAAAAAATTGAAGGAACGTTCATAATTATCCAAGGATGTGCCAAAGAAAATTTTAAGGAATGTTCATAAATATCGAAGAAGGCGTTCTAATGCAAATTTAAGGAATGTTCTTAAATATCCAAGAAAGTGTCAAAAAAAATTTAAGGAATTTTCATAATTATCCAAGAATGTGTTCTAATGCAAAATTTAAGGTATGTTCGTCTATATCAAAGAAAGGGTTCGTAAAAAATTTTAGGAATGTTCAAAAATATCCAAGAATGTGTTCATGAAAATTTAAGGAGTGTTCATAAATATCCAAGAAAGGGTTAAAAAATAATTAAGGAATATTCATAAAGTGTTCTAAGGCAAAATTCAAATAATGTTCCTGAATATCTAAGAAAGTGCTCTAATGCAAAATTTATGGAATGTACATAAATATACAACAATGTGTTGAAAAAATTTAAGGAATATTCATAAATATGCAAGAAAGTCTTTAAGAAAAATTAAAAGAATTTTAATAAATTGCCAAGAATGTGTTCAAGAAAATTTAAAGGAATATTCATAAATATTTAAGGAAGTGTTCTAAGGCTAAGTTTAAGGAATGTTCATAAATATCAAGAAATTGTTTTAAGGCAAAATTTAAAGTAATGTTCATAAATATCAGAAAATATTTTAGGAATGTTTATGAATACCAAAGAATGTGTTTTAAGGTAAAATTTAAAGGAATGTTATACATATCAGAAAATTTTTTAGGAATGTTTTTAAATCCCCAAGAATGTGTTCTAAGGCAAAATTTAAAGGAATGTTCATACATATCAGAAAATTTTTTAGGAATGTTTTTAAATACCCAAGAATGTGTTCTAAGGCAAAATTTAAAGGAATGTTCATATATATCAGAAAATTTTTTAGGAATGTTTTTAAATACCAAAGAAGGTGTTCTACGGCAAAATTTAAAGGAATGTTCATACTTATCCGAAAATTTTTTAGGAATGTTTTTAAATACCGAAGAATGTGTTCTAAGGCAAAATTTAAAGGAATGTTCATAAATATCAGAAAGTTTTAAGGAATGTTTTTAAATACCGAAGAATGTGTTCTAAGGCAAAATTGAAAGGAATGTTCATGAATATCAGAAAAATTTTTAGGAATGTTTCTAAATACCCAGGAATGTGTTCTAAGGCAAAATTGAAAGGAATGTTCATAAATATCAGAAAATTTTTTAGTAATGTTTTTAGATACAAAAGAATGTGTTCTAAGGCAAAATTAAAAGGAATGTTCATAAATATCAGAAAATTTTTTAGAAATGTTTTCAAATAACCAAAAATGTGTTCTAAGGCAAAATTTAAAGGAATGTTCATACATAGAAATTTTTTTAGGAATGTTTCTAAATACCCAAGAATGTGTTCTAAGGCAAAATTTAAATGAATGTTCATAAATATCAGAAAATTTTTTAGTAATGTTTTTAGATACAAAAGAATGTGTTCTAAGGCAAAATTAAAAGGAATGTTCATAAATATCAGAAAATTTTTTAGAAATGTTTTCAAATAACCAAAAATGTGTTCAAAGGCAAAATTTAAAGGAATGTTCATACATAGAAATTTTTTTAGGAATGTTTCTAAATACCCAAGAATGTGTTCTCAGGCAAAATTTAAAGGAATGTCCATAAATACCAGAAAATGTTTTAGGAATGTTTTTAAATACCCAAGAATGTTTTCTCAGGCAAAATTTAATGGAGTGTTCATATATATCCGAAAATTTTTTAGGAATGTTTTTAAATACCGAAGAATGTGTTCTAAGGCAAAATTAAAAGGAATGTTCATACATATCACAAAATGTTTAGGAATGTTTATAAATACCCAAGAATATGTTCTAAGGCAAAATTTAAAGGAATGTTCATAAATATCAGAAAATTTTTAGGAATGTTTTTAAATACCCAAGAATGTGTTCTAAGGCAAAATTTAAAGGAATGTTCATACATATCAGAAAATTTTTTAGGAATGTTTTCAAATAACCAAAAATGTGTTCTCAGGCAATATTTAAAGGAATGTTCATAAATATCAGAAAATTTTTTGGGAATGTTTTTAAATACCGAAGAATGTGTTCTAAGGCAAAATTTAAAAGAATGTTCGTACATATCAGAAAATTTTTTAGAAATGTTTTTAAATACCCAAGAATGTGTTCTAAGGCAAAATTTAAAGGAATGTACATATATATCAAAAAAATTTTAGGAATGTTTTTAAATACCCAAGAATGTGTTCTAAGGCAAAATTTAAAGGAATGTCCATACATAGAAAATTTTTTAGGAATATTTGCAAATACCCAAGAATGTGTTGTCAGGCAAAATTTAAAGGAATGTCCATAAATATCAGAAAATTTTATAGGAATGTTTTTAAATACCGAAGAATGTGTTCTAAGGCAAACTTTAAAGTAATGTTCGTAAATATCGGAAAATTTTTTAGGAATGTTTTTAAATACCGAAGAATGTGTTCTAAGGCAAAATTTAAAGGAATGTTCTTGAATATCAGAAAAATTTTTAGGAATGTTTTTAAATACCCATGAATGTGTTCTAAGGCAAAATTTAAAGGAATGTTCATACATATCAGAAAATTTTTTAGGAATGTTTTTAAATACCCAAGAATGTGTTCTAAGGCTAAATTTAAAGGAATGTTCATACATATTAGAAAATTTTTTAGGAATGTTTTTAAATACCCAAGAATTTGTTCGCAGGCAAAATTTAAAGGAATGTTCATAAATATCAGATAATTTTTTAGGAATGTTTTTAAATACCGAAGAATGTATTCTAAGGCAAAATTTAAAGGAATGTTCATAAATATCAGATAATTTTTTAGGAATGTTTTCAAATACCCAAGAATGTGTTCTAAGGCAAAATTTAAAAGAATGTTCGTGCATATCAGAAAATTTTTTAGGAATGTTTTTACATACCCAGGAATGTGTTCTAAGGCAAAATTTAAAGGAATGTTCATACATATCAGAAAATTTTTTAGGAATGTTTTTAAATACCCAAGAATGTGTTCTAAGGCAAAATTTAAGGGAATGTTCATAAATATCAGAAAATTTTTTAGGAATGTTTTTAAATACCAAAGAATGTGTTCTAAGGCAAAATTTAAAGGAATGTTCATGAATATCAGAAAAATTTTTAGGAATGTTTTTAAATACCCAGGAATGTGTTCTAAGGCAAAATTTAAAGGAATGTTCATACAGATCAGAAAATTTTTTAGGAATGATTTTAAATACCAAAGAATGTGTTCTAAGGCAAAATTTAAAAGAATGTTCATACATATCAGAAAGTTTTTTAGGAATGTTTTTAAATACCCAAGAATGTGTTCTAAAGCAAAATTTAAAGGAATGTTCATACATATCAGAAAATGTTTTAGGAATGTTTTTAAATAACCAAGAAGGTGTTCTAAGGCAAAATTTAAAGGAATGTTCATACGGATCAGAAAATTTTTTAGGAATGTTTTTAAATACCAAAGAATGTGTTCTAAGGCAAAATTCAAAGGAATATTCATACATATCCGAAAATTTTTTAGGAATGTTTTTAAATACCGAAAAATGTGTTCTAAGGCAAAATTTAAAGGAATGTTCATAAATTTCCGAAAATTTTTTGGGAATTTTTTTAAATACCCAAGAATGTGTTCTAAGTCAAAATTTAAAAGAATGTTCATACATATCAGAAAACTTTTTAGTAATGTTTTTAAATACCCAAGAATGTGTTCTATGGCAAAATTTAAAGGAATGTTCATAAACATCAGAAGATTTTTTGGGAATGTTTTTAAATACCGAAGAATGTGTTCTAAGGCAAAATTTAAAGGAATGTTCATGAATATCAGAAAAATTTTTAGGAATGTTTTTAAATACCGAAGAATGTGTTCTAAGGCAAAATACAAAGGAATGTTCATACATATCAGAAAACTTTTTAGGAATGTTTTTAAATACCCAAGAATGTGTTCTATAGCAAAATTTAAAGGAATATTCATACATATCCCATAATGTTTAGGAATGTTTTTAAATACCCAAGAATATGTTCTAAGGCCAAATTTAAAGGAATGTTCATACATAGTAGAAAATTTTTTAAAAATGTTTTTAAATACCCTAGAATTTGTTGGCTGGCAAAATTGAAAGGAATGTTCATAAATATCAGATAATTTTTTAGGAATGTTTTCAAATACCCAAGAATGTGTTCTAAGGCAAAATTTAAAGGAATGTTCATACATATCCGAAAATTTTTTAGGACTGTTTTTAAATACCGAAGAATGTGTTCTATGGCAAAATTTAAAGGAATGTTCATAAATATCAGAAAATTTTTTAGGAATGTTTTTAAATACCCAAGAATGTGTTCTAAGGCTAAATTTAAAAGAATGTTCGGACATACCAGAAAATTTTTTAGGAATGTTTTTACATACCCAGGAATGTGTTCTAAGGCAAAATTTAAAGGAATGTTCATAAATATAAGGAAATTTTTTAGGAATGTTTTTAAATACCCAGGAATTTGTTTTAGGGTAAAATTTAAAGGAATGTTCATACATATCCGAAAATTTTTTAGGAATGTTTTTAAATACCGAAGAATGTGTTCTAAGGCAAAATTTAAAGGAATGTTCATGAATATCAGAAAAATTTTTAGGAATGTTTTCAAATACCCAGGAATGTTTTCTAAGGCAAAATTTAAAGGAATGTTCATAAATATCAGAAAATTTTTTAGGAATGTTTTTAAATACCAAAGAATGTCTTCTAGGGCAAAATTTAAAGGAATGTTCATGAATATCAGAAAAATTTTTAGGAATGTTTTTAAATACCCAGGAATGTGTTCTAAGGCAAAATTTAAAGGAATGTTCATACATATCAGAAAATATTTTAGGAATGTTTTTAAATACCCAAGAAGGTGTTCTAAGGAAAAATTTAAAGGAATATCCATACATAGAAGAATTTTTTAGGAATATTTGTAAATACCCAAGAATGTGTTCTCAGGCAAAATTTAAAGGAATGTTCATACATATCCGAAAATTTTTTAGGAATGTTTTTAAATACCGAAGAATGTGTTCTAAGGCAAAGTTTAAAGGAATGTTCATGAATATCAGAAAAATTTATAGGAATGTTTTCAAATACCCATGAATGTGTTCTAAGGCCAAATTTAAAGGAATGTTCATACATATCAGAAAAATTTTTAGGAATGTTTTTAAATACCCAAGAATGTGTTCTAAGGCTAAATTTAAAGGAATGTTCATACATATTAGAAAATTTTTTAGGAATGTTTTTAAATACCCAAGAATTTGTTCTCAGGCAAAATTTAAAGGAATGTTCATAAATATCAGAAAATTTTTTAGGAATGTTTTTAAATACCAAAGACTGTGTTCTAAGGCAAAATTTAAAGGAATGTTCGTACATATCAGAAAATTTTTTAGGAATGTTTTTAAATACCTAAGAATGTGTTCTAAGGCAAAATTTAAATGAATGTTCATACATATCAGAAACTTTTTTAGGAATGTTTTCAAATAACCAAAAATGTGTTCTCAGGCAATATTTAAAGGCATGTTCATAAATATCAGAAAATTTTCAGGAATGTTTTTAAATACCCAAAAATGTGTTCTAAGGCATAATTTTAAAGAATGTTCGTACATATCAGAAAATTTTTTAGGAATGTTTTTAAATACCCAAGAATGTGTTCTAAGGCAAAATTTAAAGGAATGTTCATATATATCAGAAAAATTTTTAGGAATGTTTTTAAATACCCAAGAATGTGTTCTAAGGCAACATTTAAAGGATTGTTTATAAATATCAGGAAATTTTTTTAGGAATGTTTTTAAATACCCAGGAATGCGTTTTAAGGCAAAATTTAAAGGAATGTTCATACATATCCGAAAATTTTTAAGGAATGTTTTTAAATACCGAAGAATGTGTTCTAAGGCACAATTTAAAGGAATGTTCATAAATATCAGAAAATTTTTTTCGAATGTTTTTAAATAACCGAAAATGTGTTCTCAGGCAAAATTTAAAAGAATGTTCATAAATATCAGAAAATTTTTTAGGAATGCTTTCAAATAACCAAAAATGTGTTCTCAGGCAATATATAAAAGAATGTTCATAAATATCAGAAAATTTTTTAGCAATGTTTTTAAATACCCAAGAATGTGTTCTAAGGCAAAATTTAAAAGAATGTTCGTACATATCAGAAAATTTTTAGGGATGTTTTTAAATACCCGGGAATGTGTTCTCAGGCAAAATTTAAAGGAATGTTCATACATATCCGAAAAATTTTTAGGAATATTTTTAAATACCGAAGAATGTGTTCTAAGGCAAAAGTTAAAGGAATTTTCTTAAATATCAGAAAATTTTTTAGGAATGTTTTTAAATACCCAAGAATGTGTTCTAAGGCAAAATTTAAAGTAATGTTCATAAATATAAGAAAAATTTTTAGGAATGTTTTTAAATACCCAGGAATGTGTTCTAAGGCAAAATTTAAAGGAATGTTCATACATATCAGAAAATTTTTTAGGAATGTTTTTAAATACCCAAGAATGTGTTCTAAGGCAAAATTTAAAGGAATGTTCATACATATCAGAAAATTTTTTAGGAATGTTTTTAAATACCCAAGAATGTCTTCGCAGGCAAAATTTAAAGGAATAGTAATAAATATCAGAAAATTTTTTAGGAATGTTTTTAAATACCCAAGAATGTGTTCTAAGGCAAAATTTAAAGGAATGTTCATAAATATCAGAAAATTTTTTTGGAATGTTTTCCAATAAACAAAAATGTGTTCTTGGGCAAAATTTAAAGGATGGTTCATAAATATCAGAAAATTTTTTAGGAATGTTTT
Source organism: Sepioteuthis lessoniana (assembly GCA_963585895.1). NCBI lineage: Eukaryota > Metazoa > Mollusca > Cephalopoda > Myopsida > Loliginidae > Sepioteuthis > Sepioteuthis lessoniana. Next base: position 28,914 of record CAUZXS010000598.1, read on the forward strand.
TAAATACCCAAAAATGTGTTTAAGGCAAAATTTAAAGGAATGTTCATACATAGCAGAAAATTTTTTAGAAATGTTTTCAAATAACCAAAAATGTGTTCTCAGGCAATATTTAAAGGAATGTTCATAAATATCAGAAAATTTTTTAGGAATGTTTTTAAATACCCAAGAATGTGTTCTAAGGCAAAATTAAAAAGAATGTTCGTACATATCAGAAAATTTTTTAGGAATGTTTTTAAATACCCAAGAATGTGTTCTAAGGCAAAATTTAAAGGAATGTTCATACATATCAGAAAATTTTTAAGGAATGTTTTTAAATACCGAAGAATGTGTTTTAAGGCAAAATTTAAAGGAATGTTCATAAATATCAGAAAATTTTTTAGGAATGTTTTTAAATACCCTGGAATGTGTTCTAAGGCAAAATTTAAAGGAATGTTCATACATATCCGAAAATTGTTTAGGAATGTTTCTAAATACCAAAGAATTTGTTCTAAGGCAAAATTTAAAGGAATTTTCTTTAATATAAGAAATTTTTTTAGGAATGTTTTTAAATACCCAAGAATGTGTTCTAAGGCAAAATTTAAAGGAATGTTCATAAATATCAGAAAATTTTATAGGAATGTTTTCAAATAACCAAAAATGTGTTCTAAGGCAAAATTCAAAGGAATGTTCATACATATTAGAAAATTTTTTTAGGAATGTTTTTAAATACCGAAGAATGTGTTCTCAGGCAATTTTTAAAGGAATGTTCATAAATATCAGAAAATTTTTTAGGAATGTTTTTAAATACCGTAGAATGAGTTCTATGGCAAAATTTAAAAGAATGTTCGTACATATCAGACATTTTTTTTAGGAATGTTTTTAAATACCCAAGAATGTGTTCTAAGGCAAAATTTAAAGGAATGTTCATTAATATCAGAAAATTTTTGAGAAATGTTTTTAAATACCCAGGAATGTGTTCTAGGTCAAAATTTAAAAGAATGTTCATACATATTTGATAATTTTTTAGTAATCTTTTTAAATGCCCAAGAATATGTTCTATGTCAAAATTTAAAGGAATGTTCATAAAAATCAGCAAATTTTTTGGGAATGTTTTTAAATACCGAAGAATCTGTTCTAAGGCAAAATTTAAAGGAATGTTCATAAATATCAGAAAATTTTTCAGGAATGTTTTCAAATAACCAAAAATGTGTTCTCAGGCAAAATTGAAAAGAATGTTCATACATATCAGAAAGTTTTTTAGGAAATTTTTTAAATACCCAAGAATGTGTTCTATAGCAAAATTAAAAGGAATGTTCATACACATCACAAAATGTTTAGGAATGTTTTTAAATACCCAAGAATATGTTCTAAGGCAAAATTTAAAGGAATGTTCATAAATATCAGAAAATATTTAGGAATGTTTTTAAATACCGAAGAATGTGTTCTAAGGCAAAATTTAAAGGAATGTTCATACATATCAGAAAATTTTTTAGGAATGTTTTCAAATAACCAAAAATGTGTTCTCAGGAAATATTCAAAGGAATGTTCATAAATATCAGAAAATTTTTTAGGAATGTTTTTAAATACCGAAGAATGTGTTCTAAGGCAAAATTTAAAAGAATGTTCGTACATATCAGAAAATTTTGTAGAAATGTTTTTAAATACACAAGAATGTGTTCTAAGGCAAAATTTAAAGGAATGTACATATATATCAAAAACATTTTAGGAATGTTTTTAAATATCCAAGAATGTGTTCTAAGGCAAAATTTAAAGGAATGTTCTTGAATATCAGAAAAGTTTTTAGGAATGTTTTTAAATACCCCTGAAAGTCTTCTAAGGCCAAATTTAAAGGAATGTTCATACATATCAGAAAATTTTTTAGGAATGTTTTTAAATACACAAGAATGTGTTCTAAGGCTAAATTTAAAGGAATGTTCATACATATTAGAAAATTTTTTAGGAATGTTTTTAAATACCCAAGAATTTGTTCGCAGGCAAAATTTAAAGGAATGTTCATAAATATCAGATAATTTTTTAGGAATGTTTTCAAATACCCAAGAATGTGTTCTAAGGCAAAATTTAAAGGAATGTTCATACATATCCGAAAATTTTTTAGGACTGTTTTTAAATACCGAAGAATGTGTTCTATGGCAAAATTTAAAGGAATGTTCATAAATATCAGAAAATCTTTTAGGAATGTTTTTAAATACTCAAGAATGTTTTCTAAGGCAAAATTTGAAAGAATGTTCGTACATATCAGAAAATTTTTTAGGAATGTTTTTACATACCCAGGAATGTGTTCTAAGGCAAAATTTAAAGGAATGTTCATACATATCAGAAAATTTTTTAGGAATGTTTTTAAATAACCAAGAATGTGTTCTAAGGCAAAATTTAAGGGAATGTTCATAAATATCAGGAAATTTTTTAAGAATGTTTTTAGATACCCAGGAATGTGTTTTAGGGCAAAATTTAAAGGAATGTTCATACATATCCTAACATTTTTTAGGAATGTTTTTAAATACCGAAGAATGTGTTCTAAGGCAAAATTTAAAGGAATGTTCATGAATATCAGAAAAATTTTTAGGAATGTTTTTAAATACCCAGGAATGTGTTCTAAGGCAAAATTTAAAGGAATGTTCATAAATATCAGAAAATTTTTTAGGAATGTTTTTAAATCCCAAAGAATGTGTTTTAAGGCAAAATTTAAAGGAATTTTCATGAATATCAGAAAAATTTTTAGGAATGTTTTTAAATACCCAGGAATGTGTTCTAAGGCAAAATTTAAAGGAATGTTCATAAATATCAGAAAATTTTTTTGGAATGTTTTTAAATACCGAAGAAAGTGTTCTAAGGCAAAATTTAAAGGAAGTTTCATAAATGTCAGAAAATTTTTTAGGAATTTTTTTAAATACCCAAGAATGTGTTCTAAGGCAAAATTTAAAGGAATGTTCATAAATATCAGAAAATTTTTTAGGAATGTTTTCAAATCACCAAAAATGTGTTCTCAGGCAAAATTTAAAAGAATGTTCATACATATCAGAAAGATTTTAGGAAATTTTTTAAATACCCAAGAATGTGTTCTAAGGCAAAATTTAAAGGAATGTTCATACATATCAGAATATGTTTTAGGTATGTTTTTAAATACCCAAGAAGGTGTTCTAAGGCAAAATTTAAAGGAATATCCATACATAGAAAATTTTTTAGGAGTATTTGTAAATACCCAAGAATGTGTTCTCAGTCAAAATTTAAAGGAATGTCCATAAATATCAGAAAATTTTTAGGAATGTTTTTAAATATCCAAGAATGTGTTCTTTGGCAAAATTTAATGGAATGTTCATACATATCCAAAAATTTTATAGGAATGTTTTTAAATACCGAAGAATGTGTTCTAAGGCAAAATACAAAGGAATGTTCATACATATCAGAAAACTTTTTAGGAATGTTTTTAAATACCCAAGAATGTATTCTATAGCAAAATTTATAGGATTGTTCATACATATCACAAAATGTTTAGGAATGTTTTTAAATACCCAAGAATATGTTCTAAGGCAAAATTTAAAAGAATGTTCATACATATTAGAAAATTTTTTAGGAATGTTTTTAAATACCCAAGTATGTGGTCTAAGGCAAAATTTAAAGGAATTTTCATAAATATCGGAAAATTTTTTAGGAATGTTTTTAAATACCGAAGAATGTGTTCTAAGGCAAAATTTAAAGGAATGTTCATGTATATCAGAAAAATTTTCAGGAATGTTTTTAAATACCCATGGATGTGTTCTAAGGCCAAATTTAAAGGAATGTTCATACATATCAGAAAAATTTTTAGGAATGTTTTTAAATACCCAAGAATGTGTTCTAAGGCTAAATTTAAAGGAATATTCATACATATTAGAAAATTTTTTAGGAATGTTTTTAAATACCCAAGAATTTGTTCTCAGGCAAAATTTAAAGGAATGTTCATAAATATCAGAAAATTTTTTAGGAATGTTTTTAAATACCAAAGAATGTGTTCTAAGGCAAAATTTAAAGGAATGTTCATACATATCCGAAAATTTTTTAGGAATGTTTTTAAATACCTAAGAATGTGTTCTAAGGCAAAATTTAAAGGAATGTTCATACATATCAGAAAAAATTCAGGAATGTTTTCAAATAACCAAAAATGTGTTCTCAGGCAATTTTTAAAGGAATGTTCATAAATATCAGAAAATTTTTTAGGAATGTTTTTAAATACCCAAGAATGTGTTCTAAGGCATAATTTAAAAGAATGTTCGTACATATCAGAAAATTTTTTAGGAATGTTTTTAAATACCCAAGAATGTGTTCTAAGGCAAAATTTATAGGAATGTTCATATATATCAGAAAAATTTTTAGGAATGTTTTTAAATACCCAAGAATGTTTTCTAAGGCAAAATTTAAAGGATTGTTCATAAATATCAGGAAATTTTTTTAGGAATGTTTTTAAATACCCAGGAATGCGTTTTAAGGCAAAATTTAAAGGAATGTTCATACATATCCGAAAATGTTTAAGGAATGTTTTTAAATACCGAAGAATGTGTTCTAAGGCACAATTTAAAGGAATGTTCATAAATATCAGAAAATTTTTTTCGAATGTTTTCAAATAACCAAAAATGTGTTAGCAGGCAAAATTTAAAAGAATGTTCATAAATATCAGAAAATTTTTTAGGAATGTTTTTAAATACCCAAGAATGTGTTCTAAGGCAAAATTTAAAGGAATGTTCATACATATCAGAAAATTTTTTAGGAATGCTTTCAAATAACCAAAAATGTGTTCTCAAGCAATATTTAAAGGAATGTTCATAAATATCAGAAAATTTTTTAGGAATGTTTTTAAATACCCAAGAATGTGTTCTAAGGCAAAATTTAAAGGAATGTTCGTACATATCAGAAAATTTTTTAGGAATGTTTTTTAATACCCAAGAATGTGTTCTAAGGCAAAATTTAAAGGAATGTTCATAAATTTCCGAAAATTTTTTGGGAATGTTTTTAAATACCCAAGAATGTGTTCTAAGTCAAAATTTAAAAGAATGTTCATACATATCAGAAAACTTTTTAGTAATGTTTTTAAATACCCAAGAATGTGTTCTATGGCAAAATTTAAAGGAATTTTGATAAACATCAGAAAATTTTTTGGGAATGTTTTTAAATACCGAAGAATGTGTTCTAAGGCAAAATATAAAGGAATTTTCTTAAATATAAGAAAATTTTTTAGGAATGTTTTTAAATACCCAAGAATGTGTTCTAAGGCAAAATTTAAAGGAATGTTCATGAATATCAGAAAATTTTTAAGGAATATTTTTAAATACCGAAGAATGTGTTCTAAGGCAAAATTTAAGGGAATGTTCATAAATATCAGAAAATTTTTTAGGGATGTTTTTAAATACCCAGGAATGTGTTCTAAGGCAAAATTTAAAGAAATGTTCATACATATCAGAAAATTTTTTAGGAATGTTTTTAAATACCCAAGAATGTGTTCTAAGGCAAAATTTAAAGGAATTTTCATAAATATCAGGAAATTTTTTAGGAATGTTTTTAAATACCCAGGAATGTGTTTTAGGGCAAAATTTAAAGGAATGTTCATACATATCCGAAAATTTTTTAGGAATGTTTTTAAATACCGAAGAATGTGTTCTAAGGCAAAATTTAAAGGAATGTTCATAAATATCAGAAAATTTTTTGGAATGTTTTTAAATACCGAAGAATGTGTTCTAAGGCAAAATTTAAAGGAATGTTCATGAATATCAGAAAAATTTTTAGGAATGTTTTTAAATACCCAGGAATGTGTTCTAAGGCAAAATTTTAAGGAATGATCATACATATTTGATAATTTTTTAGGAATTTTTTTTTATTCCAAAGAATGTGTTCTAAGGCAAAATTTAAAGGAATGATCATAAATATCAGAAAATTTTTTTGGAATGTTTTCAAATAATCAAAAATGTGTTCTCAGGCAATATTTAAAGAAATGTTCATAAATATCAGAAAATTTTTTAGGAATGTTTTTCAATACCCAAGAATGTGTTTAAGGCAAAATTTAAAGGAATGTTCATACATATCCGAAAAATTTTTAGGAATGTTTTTAAATACCGAAGAATGTGTTCTAAGGCAAAATTTAAAGGAATTTAGTTAAATATCAGAAAATTTTTTAGGAATGTTTTTAAATACCCAAGAATGTGTTCTAAGGCAAAATTTAAAGGAATGTTCATACATATCCGAAAAATTTTTAGGAATGTTTTTAAATACCGAAGAATGTGTTCTAAGGCAAAATTTAAAGGAATTTAGTTAAATATCAGAAAATTTTTTAGGAATGTTATTAAATACCCAAGAATGTGTTCTAAGGCAAAATTTAAAGGAATGTTCATAAATAAAAGAAAAATTTTTAGGAATGTTTGTAAATACCCAGGAATGTGTTCTAAGGCAAAATTTAAAGGAATGTTCATACATATCAGAAAATTTTTAGGAATGTTTTTAAATACCCAAGAATGTGTTCTAAGGAAAAATTTAAAGGAATGTTCATACATATCAGAAAATTTTTTAGGAATGTTTTTAAATACCCAAGAATGTGTTCGCAGGCAAAATTTAAAGGAATATTAATAAATATCAGAAAATTTTTAGGAATGTTTTTAAATACCCAAGAATTTGTTCTAAGGCAAAATTTAAAGGAATGTTCATACATATCCGAAAATTGTTTAGGAATGTTCCTAAATACCGAAGAATTTGTTCTAAGGAAAAATTTAAAGGAATTTTCTTTAATATAAGAAAATTTTTTAGGAATGTTTTTAAATACCGAAGAATGTGTTCTAAGGCAAAATTTAAAGGAATGTTCATAAATATCAGAAAATTTTTTAGGAATGTTCTTAAATATCGAAGAATGTGTTCTAAGGCAAAATTTAAAGGAATGTTCATAAATATCAGAAAATTTTTTAGGAATATTTTCAAATAACCAAAAATGTGTTCTAAGTCAAAATTCAAAGGAATGTTCATACATATTAGAAATTTTTTTAGGAATGTTTTTATATAACCAAAAATGTGTTCTCAGGCAATATATAAAGGAATGTTCATAAATATCAGAAAATTTTTTAGGAATGTTTTTATATACCGTAGAATGTGTTCTAAGGCAAAATTTAAAAGAATGTTCGTACATATCAGAAATATTTTAGGAATGTTTTTAAATACCCAAGAATGTGTTCTAAGGCAAAATTTAAAGGAATGTTCATACATATCAGAAAGTTTTTTAGGAATGTTTTTGAATACCGAAGAATGTGTTCTAAGGCAAAATTTAAAGGAATTTTCTTAAATATAAGAAAATTTTTTAGGAATGTTTTTAAATACCCAAGAATGTGTTCTAAGGCAAAATTTAAAGGAATGTTCATAAATATCAGAAAATTTTCAAGGAATGTTTTTAAATACCGAAGAATGTGTTCTAAGGCAAAATTTAAGGGAATGTTCATAAATATCAGAAAATATTTTAGGAATGTTTTCATATAACCAAAAATGTGTTCTCAGGCAAAATTTAAAGGAATGTTCATAAATTTCTCAAAATTTTTTAGGAATGTTTTTAAATACCCAAGAATGTGTTCTAAGGCAAAATTTAAAGGAATGTTCATACATAGAAAATTTTTTGGGAATATTTGTAAATACCCAAGAATGTGTTCTCAGGCACAAATTTAAAGGAATGTTCATACATATCCGAAAATTTTTTAGGAATGTTTTTAAATACCCAAGAATGTGTTCTATGGCAAAATTTAAAGGAATGTTCATACATATCGGAAAATTTTTTAAGAATGTTTGTAAATACCCAAGAATGTGTTCTAAGGCAAAATTTAAAGGAATGTCCATAAATATCAGAAAGTTTTAATAAGGTTTTTAAATACCCAAGAATGTGTTCTATGGCAAAATTTAAAGGAATGTTCATAAAAATCAGAAAATTTTTTGGGAATGTTTTTAAATACCGAAGAATCTGTTCTAAGGCAAAATTTAAAGGAATGTTCATAAATATCAGAAAATTTTTCAGGAATGTTTTCAAATAACCAAAAATGTGTTCTCAGGCTAAATTTAAAGAAATGTTCATACATATCAGAAAATATTTTAGGAATGTTTTTAAATACCCAAGAATGTGTTCAAAGGCAAAATTTAAAGGAATGTTCATACATAGAAAATTTTTTAGTAAGGTTTTTAAATACCCAAGAATGTGTCCTATGGCAAAATTTAAAGGAATGTCCATACATATCCGAAAAATTTTTAGGAATGTTTTTAAATATCCAAGAATGTGTTCTAAGGCAAAATTTAAAGGAATGTTCATACATATCAGAAAATTTTTTAGGAATGTTTTTAAATACCGAAAAATGTGTTCTAAGGAAAAATTTAAAGGAATTTTCATACATATCCGGAAATTTTTTAGGAATGTTTTTAAATACCCAGGAATGTGTTCTTAGGCAAAATTTAAAGGAATTTTCATACATATCCAAAAATTTTTTAGGAATGTTTTTTAATACCGAAGAATGTGTTCTAAGGAAAAATTTAAAGGAATTTTCATAAATATCAGAAAATTTTTCAGGAATATTTTCAAATAACCAAAAATGTGTTCTCAGGCAAAATTTAAAGGAATGTTCATACATAGAAAATTTTTTAGGAATGTTTTTAATACCCAAGAATGTGTTCTAAGGCAAAATTTCAAGGAATGTCCATAAATATCAGAAAATTTTTTAGGAATTTTTTAAAAATACCCAAGAATGTGTTCACAGGCAAAATTTAAAGGAATGTTCATACATATCCGAAAATTTTTTAGGAATGTTTTTAAATACCGAAGAATGTGTTCTAAGGCAAAATTTAAAGGAATTTTCATAAATATCAGAAAATTTTTTAGGAATGTTTTCAAATAACCAAAAATTAGTTCTTAGGCAAAATTTAATGGAATGTTCATAAATATCAGAAAATTTTTTAGGAATGTTTTTAAATACCGAAGAATGTGTTCTAAGGCAAAATTCAAAGGAATATTCATACATATCCGAAAATTTTTTAGGAATGTTTTTAAATACCGAAAAATGTGTTCTAAGGCAAAATTTAAAGGAATGTTCATAAATTTCCGAAAATTTTTTGGGAATTTTTTTAAATACCCAAGAATGTGTTCTAAGTCAAAATTTAAAAGAATGTTCATACATATCAGAAAACTTTTTAGTAATGTTTTTAAATACCCAAGAATGTGTTCTATGGCAAAATTTAAAGGAATGTTCATAAACATCAGAAGATTTTTTGGGAATGTTTTTAAATACCGAAGAATGTGTTCTAAGGCAAAATTTAAAGGAATGTTCATAAATATCAGAAAATTTTTAGGAATGTTTTTAAATACCCAAGAATGTGTTCTAAGGCAAAATTTAAGGGAATGTTCATAAATATCAGAAAATTTTTTAGGAATGTTTTCAAATAACCATAAATGTGTTCTCAGGCAAAATTTAAAGGAATGTTCATAAATTTCTGAAAATTTTTAAGGAATGTTTTTAAATACCCAAGAATGTGTTCTAAGTCAAAATTTAAAACAATGTTCATACATATCAGAAAACTTTTTAGGAATGTTTTTAAATACCCAAGAATGTGTTCTATGGCAAAATTTAAAACAATGTTCATACATATCAGAAAATTTTTTAGGAATGTTTTTAAATACCCAAGAATATGTTCTAAGGCAAAATTTAAAGGAAGGTTCATACATATCAGAAAAATTTTGGGAATGTTTTTAAATACCGAAGAATGTGTTCTAAGGCAAAATTTAAAGGAATGTTCATAAATATCAGAAAATTTTTAGGAATGTTTTTAGATACCCAGGAATGTGTTCTAAGGCAAAATTTAAAGGAATGTTCATAAATATCAGAAAAGTTTTTAGGAATGTTTTTAAATACCGAAGAATGTGTTCTAAGGCAAAATTTAAAGGAATATTCATACATATCCGAATATTTTTTAGGAATGTTTTTAAATACCGAAGAATGTGTTCTAAGGCAAAATTTAAAGGAATTTTCATAAATATCAGAAAATTTTTTAGGAATGTTTTCAAATAACCAAAAATGTGTTCTAAGGCAAAATTTAAAGGAATGTTCATAAATATCAGAAAATTTTTTAGGAATGTTTTTAAATACCGAAGAATGTGTTCTAAGGCAAAATTCAAAGGAATATTCATACATATCCGAAAATTTTTTAGGAATGTTTTTAAATACCGAAAAATGTGTTCTAAGGCAAAATTTAAAGGAATGTTCATAAATATCAGAAAATTTTTTTAGAATATTTTTAAATAACCAAAAATGTGTTCCCAGGAAAAATTTAAAGGAATGTTCATAAACATCAGAAAATTTTTTAGGAATGTTTTTAAATACCGAAGAATGTGTTCTGAGGCAAAATTTAAAAGAATATTCATACATATCAGAAAATTTTTTATGAATGTTTTTAAATACCCAAGAATGTGTTCTAAAACAAAATTTAAAGGAATGTTCATACATATCAGAAAATTTTTTAGGAATGTTTTTAAATACCGAAAAATGTGTTTTAAGGCAAAATTTAAAGGAATGTACATAAATATCAGAAAATGTTTTAGGAATGTTTTTAAATACCCAGGAATGTGTTCTAAGGCAAAATTTAAAGGAATGTTCATACATATCAGAACATTTTTTAGGAATGTTTTTAAATACCGAAGAATGTGTTCTAAGGCAAAACTTAAAGGAATGTTCATAAATATCAGAAAATTTTTAGGAATGTTTTTAAATACCCAAGAATGTGTTCTAAGGCAAAATTTAAAGGAATGTTCATACATATCAGAAAATATTTTAGGAATGTTTTTAAATACCCAAGAATGTGTTCTCAGGCAAAATTTAAAGGAATGTTCATAAATATCAGAAAATTTTTTAGGAATTTTTTCAAATAACCAAAAATGTGTTCTCAGGCAAAATTTAATGGAATGTTCATAAATATTAGAAAATTTTTTTAGGAATGTTTTTAAATACCCAAGAATGTGTTCTCAGGAAAAATTTAAAGGAATTTTCATAAATATCAGAAAATTTCTTAGGGATTTTTTTAAATACCCAAGAATGTGTTCTAAGGCAAAATTTAAAGGAATGTTCATACATATCAGAAAATTTCTTAGGGATGTTTTTTAATACCGAAGAATGTGTTCTAAGGCAAAATTTCAAGGAATGTTCATACATATCAGAAAATTTTTAGGAATGTTTTTAAATACCCAAGAATGTGTTTTAAGGCAAAATTTAAAGGAATTTCATACATATCAGAAAATTTTTTAAAAAGTGTAAAAGTGTTAAATTTTCCTGTATTGTTACTCGTTTGCAGTCAGGATTGAACCTGCAACCTCCAGATGATTGCCTCCTTAAAAGCTTAGGGAACCAAAGCCTATAACCGTTACGCCATGTGTCCTGCTGTACCCTTAATAATAAAAATCATAATGTTGGTGTTTGTTTGGATGATTTATCATTCTGCTTTATTGTGACTTGGTTCCCTTCTGTCACTTTCTGTGGTTTCGATTCTTTCTTTATCTCCTTTAGAGGAAACGAGGAGAGCTCTTAACTTCTCAGTACCCCCTTACATGTATTGAGTTTTTTTTTAGGGTAGGCAATTATTTTTGTGGCTTGAAAAATCTTCATTTTCAGAAGAAAATCTGCATTTTTTTTTCTTTTTACCTCCACTAGGGGGTTTCCATTTTTCAGATTTTTTACTGTTTTCGGTTTTAGATTTGCTGATATTACTTTTTCCATAACAAATGGAGACAAATTTACAAGTGAGGAGTCATCTAAAGATTCCAAGATGATAAATCTTGGAAGTCTACTGATGTCTTCATCTTCGCTTTCTGAAAGGTTTTGTTCAGTTTTTTTTTATAGGAGGATGCCATAAGTGGTATTTTGTTTTTCATTGGTCATATACTCCACCACCAAGGGGGAAAACATTTTCGCCTTAATTGAGACGGGGAAACAATCTTACGTTAAGAACAAGATTCTGAGCTTCTGCCAGATTCTGTTTTTTATCACCCTACAATCTAACAGTGGTCAAAAGACGCTTCTTCTCACCACAATTGACTCTCAGTCTCCGCCTTCTATCATGTATAAGATAAAGGGTTGGGAGTTGTTCCACAAGAGCAGATTGGATAACACGTTCGGAAGAAAATAACCATACGTGCGCAAGGGTATGACGGAACCAGCCGATTGATCGGATCGGGCCAATCCGACTGCCAGTCAGACCAAGTAAGGGCTAACGAGATGTGTTACAAGCCATTGACCACTCTGTCACCGGATCAATGACTGCTCAACCACCAGGATTCCGTCCTAGCGCCTTACGGGTCGCCACCTACGGCCAATAGGTGGCCTCATTGGGGGTGGGTCTTACTCATCTGCAGAGGTGCTGTCGGCGTATTCTACAGTCCCAGCCGACAGGGTGAGTGTGACAAGAGTCCTCTCTAATTACCATGACACACACTACTCGGTATTTTTCGGAGGTTTTGTAACCGACTCCTTTTCTTCTTTTTATCCCATTTCCGTTTTATCCTCTTTTGTCTGTCGAAGCTGTAAAATGAATTAAGGACGGAAAGAAAAAGACAAGGAAATCTTTCAATTCATATTTTATTTTGGGGGCGTATGGCAACTCTGTGGTGTGGAATGTTTTCCTTAACCAGTAGAAATAGTCGGGCTCCTCAAACAGGGCGTTTGATGATCTATCATGTGTTTCCATGTTCATTGGGCACGTTTGACAGAGGCTGCTCGTAGTAGGAGAGACACTACGATTTGCTAAATTCGGGACTCAGCAGGCATGTGCGTGCCCTACTAGCAGAAGAGAGAAAAAGATGCATCAGTTCAGTCGAGATGTGTTGAGGTAACTGAGGCTCATTTTTTACGCCATGTGCCAATTTCGCTTCCTGTCAGAGGCCACTAGGGAAACTGTTACTTTTTCATTTTTTTTTCATGTTATGGCTTTTTATTTCTTTTTAATCCCTACACACCACAGCAGTCACCTGCGATTTCACTCACACCCAAAAATTCATAGACATAGCAAAAATAAGGCTTACCATCTTTCTGTCTGTCCATTTTTTTGTTTTTTGAACAACCTTCATCAGATTTCACATATCTTCACATACAAACATTCAGTCTGTAACCAAACATTCATCCCGATAATAATATGTGTTTCACACACAGAGGCTCAAATTATATTGACTAATACGATTTCTAAACAAGAATATTGACGAATTTTTCGTCTCTTACGATAACAAAACAAAGCAAAGTTTTCTTTTATGTATTAAAAAATTTTCATTGGTATTTTCATGTTTTTTATTAATTCAAATAATAATAATGATAATGATGAATGAAAATTTTAAAATCTTTTACAAATATAAATTTCACCAAAAATGACTAGCTCTTGAACTGAATAGATCCTTTTATCATAAAATCATTTCAGTTTTCTTTATTTCTTTTTTTTTTTTTTTTTTTTAAATTTTTTACATTTTCCTGAAAAGTCAATGGTGTATAAGTTGATGTACATAGCTGGCTTTGTTAGGACATATAGCAGGTCGTTAGTGTGAACATTTACATTAGTGAGGGTAAACCAAATTTTTGTTGGTCCTTTGGTTCTCTTCCAACTTGATCCGAGAAAAAGAGGTTTATTGTCTCTTTTTAGATACACCTTTACCTCAAAACTCTGCAGATGAAGTGTAGCTGAGATTTGGAACATAAAATTGATCGTAAAAACACCGGTTTTAACGATTTTCAAAAAGGATTCATTATAAATTCGGAAACATTGATTAATACGATCTCCAACTTCCGACCACCGAAGAAGACTTTCAACTGAAAAAGAAAAAAAATGGAAAATTAAAGCCATACAAAATAATTTTAAATACTGTTTTACTTATCTCCTTACAAAAATATCAGCAAGGATTGAAAAACAAATCACAACATTTAAAAAATCAACAAGTTTGCGCCATTGAATGTCATGTTTTATGTCTCATGACACAAGAAAAATTTAAGGAATGTTCATAAATATGTAAGAATATATTCAAGAATAATTTAAGAAATGTCCATAAGTAACCAAGGATGTCCATAAGTTACCAAGAAAAATTCATAAATAGTTATGAATGTGTTCAAGAAAAATTGAAGGAATGTTCATAAATATCAAAAAATGTGTTCAAGAAAAATTGAAAGAATGTTCATAAATATCAAAAAATGTGTTCGAGAAAAATTTAAGAAAAATTCATAAATATTTAAGAATGTGTTCAAGAAAAATTGAAGGAATGTTCATAAATATCAAAAAATGTGTTCAGGAAAAATTGAAAGAATGTTCATAAATATCAAAAAATGTGTTCCATAAAAATTGAAAGAATGTTCATAAATATCAAAAAATGTGTTCGAGAAAAATTTAAGAAAAATTCATAAATATTTAAGAATGTGTTCAAGAAAAATTGAAGGAATGTTCATAAATATCAAAAAATGTGTTCAGGAAAAATTGAAAGAATGTTCATAAATATCAAAAAATGTGTTCGAGAAAAATTTAAGAAAAATTCATAAATATTTAAGAATGTGTTCAAGAAAAATTGAAGGAATGTTCATAAATATCAAAAAATGTGTTCAGGAAAAATTGAAAGAATGTTCATAAATATCAAAAAATGTGTTCGAGAAAAATTTAAGAAAAATTCATAAATATTTAAGAATGTGTTCAAGAAAAATTGAAGGAATGTTCATAAATATCAAAAAATGTGTTCAGGAAAAATTGAAAGAATGTTCATAAATATCAAAAAATGTGTTCCAGAAAAATTGAAAGAATGTTCATAAATATCAAAAAATGTGTTCGAGAAAAATTTAAGAAAAATTCATAAATATTTAAGAATGTGTTCAAGAAAAATTGAAGGAATGTTCATAAATATCAAAAAATGTGTTCAGGAAAAATTGAAGGAATGTTCATAAATATCAAAAAATGTGTTCCAGAAAAATTGAAAGAATGTTCATAAATATCAAAAAATGTGTTCGAGAAAAATTTAAGAAAAATTCATAAATATTTAAGAAATTGTTCAAGAAAAATTGAAGGAATGTTCATAAATATCAAAAAATGTGTTCCAGAAAAATTGAAAGAATGTTCATAAATATCAAAAAATGTGTTCGAGAAAAATTTAAGAAAAATTCATAAATATTTAAGAATGTGTTCAAGAAAAATTGAAGGAATGTTCATAAATATCAAAAAATGTGTTCCAGAAAAATTGAAAGAATGTTCATAAATATCAAAAAATGTGTTCGAGAAAAATTTAAGAAAAATTCATAAATATTTAAGAATGTGTTCAAGAAAAATTGAAGGAATGTTCATAAATATCAAAAAATGTGTTCCAGAAAAATTGAAAGAATGTTCATAAATATCAAAAAATGTGTTCGAGAAAAATTTAAGAAAAATTCATAAATATTTAAGAATGTGTTCAAGAAAAATTGAAGGAATGTTCATAAATATCAAAAAATGTGTTCCAGAAAAATTGAAAGAATGTTCATAAATATCAAAAAATGTGTTCGAGAAAAATTTAAGAAAAATTCATAAATATTTAAGAATGTGTTCAAGAAAAATTGAAGGAATGTTCATAAATATCAAAAAATGTGTTCCAGAAAAATTGAAAGAATGTTCATAAATATCAAAAAATGTGTTCGAGAAAAATTTAAGAAAAATTCATAAATATTTAAGAATGTGTTCAAGAAAAATTGAAGGAATGTTCATAAATATCAAAAAATGTGTTCAGGAAAAATTGAAAGAATGTTCATAAATATCAAAAAATGTGTTCGAGAAAAATTTAAGAAAAATTCATAAATATTTAAGAATGTGTTCAAGAAAAATTGAAGGAATGTTCATAAATATCAAAAAATGTGTTCCAGAAAAATTGAAAGAATGTTCATAAATATCAAAAAATGTGTTCGAGAAAAATTTAAGAAAAATTCATAAATATTTAAGAATGTGTTCAAGAAAAATTGAAGGAATGTTCATAAATATCAAAAAATGTGTTCAGGAAAAATTGAAAGAATGTTCATAAATATCAAAAAATGTGTTCGAGAAAAATTTAAGAAAAATTCATAAATATTTAAGAATGTGT